>CAUYUJ010003411.1:50839-79416 GCA_963575745.1 Prorocentrum cordatum | reverse complement strand
CCCTGTTACGTCCTCCCGACGCGTCTCGTTCGCCGTCGCCGTCGTCCTCCTTCCTTCCCCTGCACCACCTTCCCTCCCCCGTTTCCTCCGCCCTCGCCCCCCCCCCTGTCCTCCCCCCCTCCTCCTTCTCCTTGGCCCCCCCCCCGCCTCTCCTGGAATGGCACGGCGACGACGACTACCGCGGCGGCGCCCTCGGGGCCCTCCCGCGCGAAACTTCGAGAAAAGCCAAGCCGCATACGCACGCTCCCTCCCCTGGATGTCCTAGGCATCGCTTTCGAGAGAGGGTTCCTCGAGCATCGGGGAATTCGAACGCGACCCGACGAGGGCGACCGCGACGTCGACGACGACGACGCAAACGACGACGACGACGACAACGACGACAACGACGATGTTTCCACTCCCGAATCTCCAGAATGTTCTGGACATCGCGCCCCCGAGGCCCCTCCCCGAACAACTCGGGGAATTCTCTGACCGCCCAACTTCGACGACGATGACGACGACGACGACGACGACGAGGGCGGCGACGACGACGCCGACCACGTCGACGACGAGGCAACGAAGGCAACGACGACGACGACGACGACAACGACGACGACGACCACGAGGATGTTCCACCCTGCCCCCCGCCCCCCGAGGTCCCGGGCACTGTGCGCCTGCTAACGCCCCCCGGACAGATCAGGAGACCCTCGCGCACCCCGACGACGGCGACTACCGCGCTGGACATCGCGTCCCCGAGGCCCCTCCCCGAACAACTCGGGGAATATTCGCAGACCGCCCAACTTCGACGACGATGACGACGACGACGAGGGCGACGGCGACGACGCCGACCACGTCGACGACGAGGCGACGAAGGCAACGACGACGACGACAACGATAACGACGACCGCGAGGATGTTTCACCCCCCCCCCCTTCCGAGGTTCTGGGCATTGCGCACCTGCTGACGCCCCCCGGACAGATCAGGATATCCTCACGCACCCCGACGACGGCGACTACCGCGACGACGGCGACGACGACTACCGCGGCGGCGCCCTCGGCGCCCTCCCGCGCGAAACCCCGAGAAAAGCCTAGTCGCATACGCACGCTCCCTCCACGAGATGTCCTGGGCATCGCTTTCGTGAGAGGGCTCCTCGAGCATCGGGGAATTCAAACGCGACCCTACGAAGGCGACCGCGACGTCGACGACGACGACGACGCAAACGACGACGACGACGACGACGACGACGACGACGACGACGACGACGACGACGACGACGACACCGACGATGTTTCCACTCCAGAATCCCCAGAATGTTCTGGACATCGCGTCCCCGAGGCCCCTCCCCCAACAACTCGGGGAATTCTCGTGCCCCCCGACGACGACGACGCCGACCACGACGTCGACGAATACGACGTCGACGACGACGACGAGCGCCAAGCTGGCGAGCACGCGCGCGCCCGTGCCCAAAACCATCCCGCCCAGCCATGCACGGGCATAAAATTCCCCCGCCTCCTCCGCCTCCTCCTCCGCCTCCTCCTCGTCCTTCCCCTCCCCTTCCCCCTCCCCCTCCTTCTCCGCCCCTCGTCCTCCCCTCCTCCTCCTCCTCCTCCTCCTCCTCCTCCTCCTCCTCCTTGTCCTTGTCCCCCCCCCTCTCCGGGAATGACGCGGACGCCCCCTGCGGTTCCAATTTCGCGGGGCCGGGCGTGGTCTGGAACCCCGCCCGCCCGATAAGCACACCCTCCCGGAAGAGAGCCGGCCCGCCGACCCCCGTGCCCGCGAGGATCACCCAGACAATCAAAAACCTAGAACCTCGAAGTTATACCCTCGTTTCCGCCGTCGGCGCCGGCGCCGCCGGGGTGGCCGTGGTTTGGGCGGCAAGCGCGCGCGTGGCTTACAAGGGCGCTGTCACGATTGCACTCGCCACGCGGCAATGCCTGGGAGCGGAACTATGCAATTCTACTGCAATGGTCACGTGACCACGTAAGTACGCGGAAACGAAGATGATGCTGACGAAGAGGAGGGGCAGAGGGATATCTTCAGCATCTCGACGTGCGTGTCTGGGGTTCCCCGGTTGGCGTTTGTCGGGTTTTCCTGGGTCGTGGTTCCAAGTTCTCGGGTTCACATGGTCGCCGTTCCTCGGGTTCGGGCCTTCGGCGGTGCCGGGTTCGTGCCACCGTTTCCCGGGTTTTGCGCGTTTTCCCGGGTCGAGGTTTTTCCCCTCCTCCTCCTCCCCCTCCTCCTCCCCCTCCTCCTCCCCCTCCTCCCCCTCCCCCCCTCCTCCTCCTCCTCCTCCTCCTCCTCCTCCTCCTCCTCCTCCTCCTCCTCCTCCTCCTCCTCCTCCTTCAGCTCCAGGGGGGCGGCCTCCTGAGGAGGCGGGGGCCTTCTCAGAAGGCTGGGGCCTTCTCAGCAGGGCCAGGAGTGAGGGGGAACGATAGGGGAGACTGGTTCAGGGCGGGGATCATTGACTTGGAATCGGCGGTGCATCCCCGATAGATGGGCTATCGGGCCTTCATCGGCGATGAATGGGCGATTACGGGCCGATGTATCCCCCCTGAGCCTATCCCCAAAAAAACGTTGCCCCTGAAGGAGGCGTCTGAGAAGGCCTCCTGAAGTCGAGCTCCGAAGAAACGCCCCTGCAACCTCGGAGGCCCCCCTCGACTCCTCAGAAAAAGGCCGCCCACCTCGCCCCCCACCCCCTCGTACGCGCCGCTAGACCGATCTTTCGGGGCCCCAATTCGGGCCTCTGGCGACCGTTCGAGACGACTCGCACCTCTGGGGCGCTCTCGACGAGGCGCAGCTGATGGAAAGCATCCCGGGCCCGAAATGCTCCAAGAACGTTCAAAAACCCTGGGAATCACCCGCTCCTCGCTCCTCGCCCGCTCCCCCCTCGTGCCCGCGCCAGAAGACAGTTCTCTGCATCCCCTCGCGATAGCGGCCGCTACTGGGGAGCAGGGGTGGAGAGAGCACGTAACGTCATGATTCGCGCCAGCGCCGTCTGGAAATGTGCTACCCTATCGCCGGCGACGGTAAGGCAAAATGGCGCCCACGGGCGGGCATCACACGTATTCACAAGGGGGCCTTGCCCTAGACATGGATCATCGGCGCCCGCGGATACATGTGTTGCTCCCCCCTGGGCGCCTCCGACCCTAGCCATTCACAGGTGGCGCCAGCGCGAATCGTGACCTTATTGGGCCTGGGGTGAGGAGGGGCTGGGGGGGAGGAGGGGAGGCGGGCGCGTCCCCAAAAACGGGCGTCATGGCGAACCGATTCAAAACCCAAACCTCCAGCGCTCCGATGTTTTCGATATGTGGTCTCCCAGACCTCTCGACCTGCTAGGTGGCGACAACCGAACCTTACCCCCACCAAGCATCGATTTTCCTGAATCGATGGGAGGTTGGGATAGGTTTCGAATTTCGCCACGTGTTCGACATGTTCCGCACCCTACCCCCGCCGCCCATCGAATTGCCTGAATCGTTGATCGGCAAATCCCACCAGCCCTTTTCGGGCGTAGGTGGTCTAGCGCCGTCCCTGGGGGGCTGCGATCTGCGAAACTCTCGACAGTTTCGAAGGCTGCTGGTGGGTCCTGCGGAGTCAGGCACCGCGCGGATCTGAGCGGGACCTCGCCGTCCCTGAGGGGCTGCGATCTGTGAAACCGTCGCCAGTTTCGAGGGCTGCTGGTGGGGCACCGCGCTGATCTGAACGGGACATCGCCGTCCCTGGGGGGCTGCGATCTGCGAAAACGTCGCCGCTTTCGAGGGCTGCTGGTGGGTCCTGCGGAGTGAGGCACCGCGCAGATCTGAGCGGGACCTCGCCGTCCCTGAGGGGCTGCGATCTGCGAAACCGTCGCCGCTTTCGAAGGCTGCTGGTGGGTCCAGCGGAGTGAGGCACCGCGCGGATCTGAGCGAGACCTCCCCGTCCCTGGGGGGCTGCGATCTGCGAAACCGTCGCCACTTTCGAGGGCTGCTGGTGGGTCCAGCGGGGTGATGCACCGCGCAGATCTGAGCAGGACCTCGCCGTCCCTGGGGGGCTGCGATCTGCGAAACTGTCGCCACGTTCGAGGGCTGCTGGTGGGTCCTGCAGAATGAGGCACCACGCTGATCTGAACGGGACCTCGCCGTCCCTGGGGGGATGCGATCTGCGAAACCGTCGCCACTTTCGAGGGCTGCTGGTGGGTCCTGCGGAAGGAGGCACCGCGCGGATCTGAGCGGGACCTCGCCGTCCCTGGGGGGCTGCGATCTGCGAAAACGTCGCCGCTTTCGAGGGCTGCTGGTGGGTCCTGCGGAGTGAGGCACCGCGCAGATCTGAGCGGGACCTCGCCGTGCCTGGGGGGCTGCGATCTGCGACAGTTGCCACTTTCGAGGGCTGCTGGCGGGTCCTGCGGACTGAGGCACCGCTCGGATCTGAGCGGGACCTCGCCGTCCCTGGGGGGCTGCGACCTGCGAAACTGTCGCCAGTTTCGAGGGCTGCAGGTGGGTCCTGCGGAGTGAGGCACCGCGCGGATCTGAGCGGGATCTCGCCGTCCCTGGGGGGCTGCGATCTGCGAAACCGTCGCAACTTTCGAGGGCTGCTGGTGGGTCCAGCGGACTGAGGCACCGCGCAGATCTGAGCGGGACCTCGCCGTCCCTGGGGGGCTGCGACCTGCGGAACTGTCGCCACTTTCGAGACAGCTGGTGGATCCAGCGGAATGAGGCACCGCGCAGATCTAAGCGGGACCTCGCCGAGCCTGGGGGGATGCGATCTGAGAAACCGTCGCCGCTTTCGAGGGCTGCTGGCGGGTCCTGCGGAGTGAGGCCCCGCGCAGATCTGAGCGGGACCTCCCCGTCCCTGGGGGGCTGCGATCTGCGAAACTGTCGCCACTTTCGAGGGCTGCTGGTGGGTCCAGCGGAGTGAGGCACCGCGCAGATCTGAGCGGGACCTCGCCGTGCCTGGGGGGCTGCGACCTGCGGAACTGTCGCCACTTTCGAAGGCTACTGCCGGGTCCAGCGGACTGAGGCACCGCGCAGATCTGAGCGGGACCTCGCCGTCCCTGGGGGGCTGCGATCTGCGAAACTGTCGCCACTTTCGAGGGCTGCTGGCGGGTCCAGCGGAGTGAGGCCCCGCGCAGATCTGAGCGGGACCTTGCCGTCCCTGAGGGGCTGCGATCTGCGAAACCGTCGCCACTTTCGAAGGCTGCTGGTGGCGCGGATCTGAGCGGGATCTCGCCGTCGGGGGGCTGCGATCTGCGAAACCGTCGCCACTTTCGAGGGCTGCTGGTGGGTCCAGCGGAGTGAGGCACCGCGCAGATCTGAGCGGGGCCTCGCCGTCCTTGGGGGGCTGCGATCTGCGAAACCGTCGCCACTTTCGAGGGCTGCTGGTGGGTCCAGCGGAGTGAGGCATCGCGCAGATCTGAGCGAGACATCGCAATCCTTGGGGGGCTGCGAGCCTCACGAATGCCGCTCGCAGAAGTATATGCGCCCATGTCACGTCATCACCTCTGTATCACGTCTCCCAAGCTACTCATGCCCCGCATTGCGCAGGGGTTGGGTACGTCGCCAGGGTAATTGACGTGTGGGCCCCCGAGGTCTGGACCACTTCCCTCGGGCCGGCTTCTCGTCCCGAGTCGTTTCCTGAGGGCCCCGAGGCCGGGCGAGTGCCAAAAACCCGCCGTTCCATTTTGTTTCGGAGCGTCGGGGCTCTGGGTTAGCCCGAAGGGCGACTCCCTCTCGGCGAAAGAGGAGGCGCGGCCAGCGGCGGGAAGGGCCCAGCCTCCGCCAGGTGCACGCGGATCTGGTGCCGCCGCCCTGTGACCGGGCGCGCCTCCGCGGGGGGGAGGAAGAGGTGGGGGGGGGACCGAGGGAGGGATGAGGAAGAAGGAAGGGAGGCTGCCCCTGCCCGGGCATCGTTGGGTTCCTGGTGCGGGTGGAGTTTCCTGTCCCCATTCCCCCATTTCTGCCGGCGGGAGGGAGGGAGGGAGGGAGGGAGGGAGCGAGGGAGGGAGCGAAGGGAGCAGGAGGAGGAAGAGGAGGAGGAAGAGGAGGAGTGAGTCGCTTTGTGCGCGACTGTCCCCTCCTCCTTCCTCCTCCTCCTGCTGCTGCCTTCATCTCCCCTTTCTCCCGGTTGTACGAACTCGTGCGCAGGCCGGTTTCCAAAGGGGGGCCGGCCATTGTGTACAGGTGGCGGACTTTGGGGACCATTGCTCAGGGCAGCCCCCGGCGCCAGACCCGCGGCCACCGGAGGAGGAGGAGGAGGAGGAAGAGGAGGAGGAGGAGGAGGAGGAAGAGGAGGAGGAGGAGGAGCGACCGTACCAGGAAAGGACGAGACGAGGGCAAGCGGGCAAGACGCGGGAAGAGGGCAAGTGACCACGTGTCCGCTTGTCTCGTCTATGGCCGCATCGCGTGCCGTGCAGCAGCTAAGCACTCGGTGCCTGTAGTGTAAAGAAGCGCGGCGCGGGGCGCGGCGTGCGTAATGATACGCAGTGTGTTGTAAAAGTGAAATGAAAGGGCTGTCCTGCGAACAGCTTCTGAAATAGAGTGTTCTGGGTTTGCGTGTTGCTCTGACGTCCCTAGGCCAATTCGCACGAGGGGGTCCGAGGAGAGAAAGGAACGAGGTAACGCGAGGAAGTGCAGAAGGCGGGGACAGGTGAGGTAATGGCCGAGACGGTCTGGGCAAGCTACGCACCCGAGCAGACACGTGCGGCGCGGTCCAAATGGGAATCGGTGGCTGGTCCACCATGCTCCCGCTAGTGTTTTAAAGACAGCCCAGCGGATGGCTGGTGCTTTCTTTCAAAGGAAATCAGATAGCTCCTTCCATCGAGTTGACAGGGCTGGAGGAAACACGACATCTGGAAGAGCCGACGAGAGGCGGCGCGCTAGGGTCTCTGCGAACTTGTCAGGGTAGAGGGAGGCGTGGAGGACCGAGGCGAGGGTTCGCTGGACCCTAGGACGGCGCGCTTCGTTGGTGGCAGCGGCGTGCTCGTCTGCTGCGGCGCGCTGTGCCGCGCGCCAGATGGGCGGTGAGACGGAATATGGCGGCTGACCGTCAGCAAGTTCGCGCCAGTATTCGACGATACCTGGGCTCTTCCAAAACACAGGCGAAACCGTGGCCCGAATATGGGCCTGCCCCAACTCCGCCAGGGACATTTCTGGATTGAGCTGGTCCTGGTCCAGGACGAGCGCGCGATATAGCGGCTTCCAGTCGGGGAGCGTGGCAGTGGCAGTGCGCCATGCAGTTGCGAGTGAAAGCGCGACCAGTGAATTGGGGGAGGACGAGGGCGACCACGAGCGAGCACCGAGGAGGTCGACGAGGCGCCAGGAGTTGGGAGGTGCACGTAAAATGTTGTGCAGCGCGCTACGTTCATGCCTCAGAAATGTGGCAGGGAACGGGAAATATTGCGTGAGATACGAAAGCACAGTTATAACACATGTGTTATATAGTTTGATGGCAACTGAGGGGCCTGGTGCGCTCGCCGCAAGCTGCACCACTCGAAGCCAGTATGTATCAAATGCGGCCTTCCACTGGATGTCTAGAGTGACGGCGGGCCCGATGAGTACGCCTAAATATCGGGCATACTCGGCGATCTGAATGCGTTGCCACTCTGGGACTAGAAATTGGAGCAAGCGCTGAGTGAGAGATTACACGGCGGGTGAGAAGGCGGCCCACAAGGGCACTATCACTGTCTTCTGAATCTGAAGTTCGAGTCCTGAAAGTACGAGGCGACGACGAAATGGGTTCCAGGCCTGCGCCCGGCGCATGAGCTGCATCGCGGCCTTGCGGTTGCCGGCCTGGTCCATCTGCATCTCGGCGTGGGACTGCAGCTGGCGCTTTGTGGCGATGGCGACGCGTCTGTCGTAGTCAGCAGCAACGGCTGCATCCATAATCTTGATGTACTCGTCCCTGTTGACGAGCTCGGGCCCGTTGTCGGTGAGGCGAAGGTGAGCGGCGCCAGTGTCCGTCGCGGCCTTGAGGAGTGCAGCTGCATCTGAATATTTTCGCCAAACCGTCCGAACAATGGCCCGTAGTGAAGTCAGTCTCCCATGCTTCGCCCAGCGGCTTTGATCATGTAGTGTGGCACGCTGTTGAAGATTACGAGTGAGGCGAGCCGCTTCTCTGATGATGAGCTCGCGTTGCTTCCAGGCTCCAGTTGGCGAGAGAGCTGCCGATGCGATGTTGTCCTTCAGGAAGTTGAAATGGCGCTGGTACGTGGGGCCATGGAAAATGAGCGGATCAATGGCCTGTTCCTCCTTCTGCGCCGCCGAAGCGTTGACCAGCAGGAGGTGCAGGATCGCGTGGTCACTGAGGCCTTTGTCTGATAAGGCAGCGCCGTCTTTGTGGATCTTGAGGTGAGCGTCAACGTTCATGAGATCGATGCCCGACAGCGATACGAAGATGCGGTCTATGGCAGTAGCCGCTTGTGTGTTGGCCGAGAAGTGCGCGGGTAGGTCGCGCGTAACTTCCGTGAGCGAGGCGAACAATTGACGCCAACGCGCTTGTTCACGCTGATACTGTCCATCAGGTGCCATCGGTCGCCAGCGTGCCGATGGATCCTCGAAGTTAAAGGAGGGGACCGCGCTGGTGTTGAAATCGCCCATGGCAATGAATAACCGCTGTTGAGGGTTCTGTGCTGCCCACTGTCTGGAAGCATGCCACGCTTCCGTCACTCTCTCCATATCCGAAGTCTGCAAATCGTGATTGTGCACATTCATGATGAGCGTTTCGAAGCCCGTGATGTGGTTGGCCACATGGAGAACAGCAACCCTCCCACGAATCACTGACCAAAGTGAAGTAGAGGTCGTCGTCATCGAAGGCGTCGGCACTAAGAAAGCGATGCCACCCTTACCGCGGTTGTGAGGGAAGCCGCTGAAGAAGACCTGATAGTCGTAGGGAAGTTTGCCAAGGTGTGATTCGAGATCGAGCTGAGTGCTGTGCACTTCTTGGAGAGCGATGAGCGACTGTTTACGCATGAAGGGAACGAGCTGCCGAATCTTTCCCCAGCGTTTGGCATCATCATGACAGAGTAGCCCGCGAGCGTTCCAACAGATGTAGCTGCCTGCCGAATCTGCTGTGGAAGGTCGCGTGCGTGTGCGAGAAGCCCGAGGCCGACGGTTGTTGAATGATGAGCTGGTGTCCGACGAGGATGACGAGGTGCAGGTAGATGACAATGACGAAGAAGTCGAAGATGAGCTGGAAGTTGAAACCGAACCATTCTGAGTCATATTTGTTTTGGGAATGTGAGCTTGTTCGGGCGGCAGAAGAGCTCGCTCGGGATGAGGCAGATCACGCTGCAGAATAAGCGAATCTGGCGGGCACTCCAGGCCCGAGAAATCTGAAATAACATCAGGAGGGTTCCCCCGACCCTTGGGGTCGACAGGGGCATCCCTCTCCCCGTGTGCCTGTCGACGCAATACAGGTAGATCTGCTGGTGCTCTATGAAGCTGAAGATCGGGCCTGGGTTCCCGTGGAGCACGATCAGGATAAAGAGGAGCTTGCGCGGCTTCCGAGCAAGGAGGCTGGAGGTCAGGTGCTGGCCGAAGGTGCTGTAGAGGATGAGGCCGATGTTCCCTTGGTGCATCAGGCCCAGGAGGTCTGGCATGGTCTCCGTCTGAGGTCGTGGTTCTCCATGGAGACCAGCGTTTGTTAAAGCCATTGTATTGTGCCCTCCGCTTTGTAGAGAGCGGCAAATTCTGCAGCGATGGCGGATTTGTTGATAGGAAACTTGGCCAACGCATCTTGATTCCATCGGATGACCGTTGCCGCGCCCATGCTAGTGAGCTCCAGTTTGGCTGTGGGAATGGTATTGCAGAAAATACGCCCTTGATCCCGACGTGCACGCCAGTTGTGCGTAGGGAAGTGTGTCTGACAAAGAGCGAGTAGCTTTTTAGTTTGGGTTTCCAATATGATGCGCTTGATATTCTTATCAGGGTTGACGTAGAGCGGGACGCACTGGCCGTGATTGATGACGCAGTTAGTGGGGGGTCTGAACTGTGAACTTTCTGCAACCTCCGCGCCCTGGAAGCTGAAGGGCACGTGCGAGCGCAATGGATTTGGGAATGGCGACAGAACGACCGCCCAGAAGCTGAAGTATGAAACGCCGATTGGGTCCTTCTCCGCGAATCTGAAACTGCTGAGGGGCCACTTCTGATGCACCCAACCATTCTGAGATGGACGCGCGAACTGCGGCCGTGTCGACAGGCTGTGCAGAGGAAAGAACGTAGATGGCGGGATCGGGTTCGCGATCCCAGTCAGAGAGCTTGGCCATGTCCAGGATGGGAGCGTCGGCTTCGCCCAGGCTGAGCTGCTGATTGATACGCTGGATGGCATTCCAGACTTCCTGATGCTGTGCTTCTCGTTTGGCTTGAGCAACCTTGATGGCCATGAGGTCTTGTTCTTGCCCGTCCAGTCTGCGAGTGGTCGCTGCTTCGTGTCGCTGTAGAGCGGCGAAGAACTGCGTTTGCGAGGCGGATACGGTTTCACCAACTGCATTATTGATTGCTGCCACTTGTGATGCCATGAGCTGCTTGAGTTCACGCTGGATGTCTGGGTCCAGCGTTGACTGAGGCCACGGTCCTCCAGCTGGCGTGGCGGTGCCTTCCGCTGTGTTGGCTGGCTCTGTATCCGATGCCGTATGTCCAGAGCTGGCTGCGGCGGTAGAGGGCGCTGCTGTAATAGGAGCGCGCTGCTGAGCTGCGTGAGCCAAATGTTGAGCATGCCATTGATGTTGCGATGTTTCGGCTGCGGCGGGAGGCTGAGTGGCTTCGTGGACGTCACGAGCGGCTTGAGCCTCTTGGAGTTCACGTGCTTGTCGTTCTCGCTGTGCCTGTCGATGAGCTTGCCAGTGGGCTTGTTCTTGAGAGGGGAAAGTAGGTGCTGCATCGAGTTCTTCCAGTGCTGCTCGCTGCCATGCATCTTGAGTGGCTGCTGCATGAAATCCACGAGGGGCGCCATTTGCTTCACGTTCGAGAGGGCCTTTAGAGCGTCCACTGTGTCCTCTGTGCGGAGGGCGTGATCCTTCAGACGAAGAAGTACGTTGGCGTCGATCCCTCTCACGTCGGCGATGTCGATCACGGTCACGGTCTCTGTCTCTGTCGTACTTATCTGAATGTCTGCGGCGATCCCGACGGTGTCCGCTGGCCTGACTCCTGCTCTTGGAGTCACTGCGAGATGAAGCTGAGGCGGAGTCCATACGGAAGTGTTGTACAGAGCTATGCCACGAATTGCCTGTCCGATGCCAAGCGAGAGAAGAGCCAATCCAGATGCCTGCAATTGAATTAGTCGAATTAGTAATTGTGCGAAGGGGCGCTTCGTCTTGCGAATATGGAGCGGAGCCGTGGGCTGGGCAGCCCTGTCGGTCCTGTGGGATATGGAATGAAACGGAGCTGAACGGCCAGCTGCCTTGGGAAATGTTTTACTTGAGCCAAAATGGCTTGAGCCAAAATGGCTTGAGCCAAAAGGGCTTGAGCCAAAATGGCTTGAGCCAAAATGGCTTGAGCCAAAATGGCTACGGAGGAGGAGGAGGAGGAGGAGGAGGAGGAGGGGGGGGAGGAGGAGGAGGGATGGGGGAGGACGTGACGAGGAGGAGAAGGAGGACGAGGACGAGGACGAGGAGGAGGAGGAGGAGGAGGAGGAGGGAGAGGAGGGAGGGGGAGGACAAAGGAGGGGTGAGGAGGAAAAATGAGGGAGTGGGAGGAGGCAAAAGGAAAGGGGATAGGAGACCTGGCCCGGCACAGAAATTGAAAGAGCGCTTCAGAAACAGAAACCGAAATTACTCTCACCACCGTTCGTACTGGGAGCCTTGGCGATGAGAGCTTGTTACATCACCCCTCGCTCTTGGGAGCCTTGGTGTTCAGAGATTGGTGCGTTGCCGCCCGTTCCTGAGCCTTGGCTGGGCCTTGGTGTCAGGAACTTGTTACGTCACCGCTCTCTGCTGGGAGCCCTGGTCTTATCAGCTTGTTTACGTCACCATTCCCTCTTGGGAGCCTTGGTGTGAAGAGCCTTTTGCATACCGATCGCTCTTGATTTGGCGTCCCTGGGCCTTCTTGGGAGTCCTATTGGGGCCTTTTTCGGGCCCTTTTGGAGGCCTCTTGGGAACCTCTTGGGGGCCTCTTGGGGCTTCTTGGGGGGCATCCTGGGAGCTTCTTGGGGCGAAAGGCTAGACTTGTCGGTCCGTGGTCCCCCTCTTGGGGCCGTCTTGGGGCCCTCTTGGGCCGTCTTGGGCGCCTCTTGGGCCGTCTTGGCGCCCTCTTGGGCCGTTTGGGAAGCCTCTTGGGCCGTCTTGGGGCGGTCTTTGGGGCCTCTTGGACCGTCTTCAACGCCGTGAAAGCCGAAAAGCCTTGTATGCTAAAAACGTACCTTTCCCCATCGGAAATCAATGATGTTGGCCTCCTGGTGGCCTCTTGGGACGCCTCTTGGGGGCCTCTTGGGCTTCTTGGGGGTCTCTTGGGGCCTCCTGGGAGCGTCTTGGGGCGAAAGGCGAAACTTGTCAGTTCGTGGTCACCTCTTGCGGCCGTCTTGGGGCCCTCGTGGGCCGTCTTGGGCGCCTCTTGGACCGTCTTGGGGCCCTCTTGGGCCGTTTGGGAGCCTCTTGGGAGCCTCTTGGGCCGTCTTGGGGCGGTCTTGGGGGCCTCTTGGACCGTCTTCAACGCCGTGAAAGCCGAAAAGCCGTATATGCTAAAAATACACGTTTTCGTAAAGAAGATCAATGATCTTGGCCTCTTTGGGCCCTCTTGGGACGCCCCTTGGGCGCCTCTTGGGGGCCTCTTGGGAGCCTCTTGGGGGCCTCTTGGGCCGTCTTGGGCGGTCTTGGGCTCTCTTGGAGCGCTCTTGGGCCGTCTTAGGGGGGGAATGCACAATTATCCCGGCACAGCAACCTAGCAGCGATGTGTATGAGAATTTTGCTGTTCTCGCAGTCGTAGTCGCATGCGCGATGACAGTCGCAGTGGCAACGGCAGTCGCAGTCACAGCCTCAGCCTCAGCCTGCCTCAGCCTCAGCCTGCCTGCCTCAGCCTCAGCCTGCCTCAGCCTCAGCCTCAGCCTGCTTCAGCCTCAGCCTCAGTCTGCCTTCAGCCTCGGCCTCAGCCTCAGCCTGCCTCAGCCTCAGCCTGCTCAGCCTCAGCCTCAGCCTCAGCCTGCCTCAGCCTCAGCCTCAGCCTCAGCCTCAGCCTGCCTCAGCCTCAGCCTCAGCCTGCTTCAGCCTCAGCCTCAGTCTGCCTTCAGCCTCGGCCTCAGCCTCAGCCTGCCTCAGCCTCAGCCTGCATCAGCCTCAGCCTCAGCCTCAGCCTGCCTCAGCATCAGCCTGCCTCAGCCTCAGCCTCAGCCTGCCTCAGCCTCAGCCTCAGCCTGCTTCAGCCTCAGCCTCAGTCTGCCTCCTCGGCCTCAGCCTCAGCCTGCCTCAGCCAGCCTGCCTCAGCCTCAGCCTCAGCCTCAGCCTGCCTCAGCCTCAGCCTGCCTCAGCCTCAGCCTCAGCCTGCTTCAGCCTCAGCCTCAGTCTGCCTTCAGCCTCGGCCTCAGCCTCAGCCTGCCTCAGCCTCAGCCTGCATCAGCCTCAGCCTCAGCCTCAGCCTGCCTCAGCATCAGCCTGCCTCAGCCTCAGCCTCAGCCTGCCTCAGCCTCAGCCTCAGCCTGCTTCAGCCTCAGCCTCAGTCTGCCTTCAGCCTCGCCTCAGCCTCAGCCTGCATCAGCCTCAGCCTCAGCCTCAGCCTGCCTCAGCATCAGCCTCAGCCTCAGCCTCAGCCTCAGCCTCAGCCTCAGCCTCACTGCTTCAGCCTCAGCCTCAGTCTGCCTTCAGCCTCGGCCTCAGCCTCAGCCTGCCTCAGCCTCAGCCTGCATCAGCCTCAGCCTCAGCCTCAGCCTGCCTCAGCATCAGCCTGCCTCAGCCTCAGCCTCAGCCTGCCTCAGCCTCAGCCTCAGCCTGCTTCAGCCTCAGCCTCAGTCTGCCTTCAGCCTCGGCCTCAGCCTCAGCCTGCCTCAGCCTCAGCCTGCATCAGCCTCAGCCTCAGCCTCAGCCTGCCTCAGCATCAGCCTGCCTCAGCCTCAGCCTCAGCCTGCCTCAGCCTCAGCCTCAGCCTGCTTCAGCCTCAGCCTCAGTCTGCCTTCAGCCTCGGCCTCAGCCTCAGCCTGCCTCAGCCTCAGCCTGCATCAGCCTCAGCCTCAGCCTCAGCCTGCCTCAGCATCAGCCTGCCTCAGCCTCAGCCTCAGCCTGCCTCAGCCTCAGACTCAGCCTGCTTCAGCCTCAGCCTCAGTCTGCCTTCAGCCTCGGCCTCAGCCTCAGCCTGCCTCAGCCTCAGCCTGCCTCAGCCGCAGCATCAGCCTGCGTCAGCATTCAAAATGTTGCCCGGGAACGGAGTTTTGGGAACTCGAAGAACACGAAGTGGCCTACAGTTGGCTCCGAGCATTCAAAAGCATGCCCAGGAATGAAGTTCTGGGAACTCGAAGACAACGAAGTGGCCTACAATTGGCTCCAAGTATTCAAAATCATGCCCAGGAACGGAGTTCTGGGAACTCGAAAACCACGACGTGGCCTACAGTTTGCTCCGGGCATTCAAAATCATGCCCAGGAATGGAGTTTTGGGAACTCGAAGAACACGAAGTGGCCTACAGTTGGCTCCGGGCATTCATCAAAATCATGCCCAGGAGAGGAATTCTGGGAACTCGAAGACCACGAAATGTGTTACTGTTGGCAAAAAAAGGAATCCCCGGCACCCGTCCGGATCCCGCCCAGACCCCCCTGGGGTGTCAAGATACTCTCTTTTGACACCACTAGAAACCTATCAGTCTTCGCTGCTAGGTAAAAATATGCCACAAACAAATTAATCCGGGCAAAGCAACCTAACAGCGATGTGTAGGAGCATATCTGGAAACATTGCCTGTGGTATTCATGTAAGAGCGCTGTCGTAGAATTCTGGTGTTCTCGCAGCCGCATTCGGATTCGCAGTGGCAGTCGCAATGGCAACACCAGCGGCAGTCGCAATGGCACTGCCAGTAGTTGCAGTAGCAATAGCTACACTAGCAGCAGCAACAGCAGCAGCAGCAGTAATAGTAACACTAGTAGTAACAGTAGAAGTAGTAGTGATGGTACTAATGGTGACAGTGAAGTAATAGTTGTAGCGTGTGGAATGAACGTGTAGGAGTGATGGAAGCAGTGGTAGTAGCAGTAGAAACACTGCTTTCGATAACGGCATCTCCAAAGGAGATCTTCGTATAAATGCACTGAAGTCTAAACAAGACACTGCTATCAACGGACGTAGGTCCAAACGAGACACTGCTATCAACGGGTTGAGAACCATGCTGTGCATAGTACGCCTGCCGCCTTCGTCGGCAACAGGCTGAAGAGCACCGCTGCTGTCTGCCACTGTCGGTGTCGCCTCGTTCTTTGCGACGCGTGCTGCCTGCTCCTGCAGCGCGACCAGCGTGCCTTGCAGCGCTTGCATCGTGCGGACTGGAGCGACGTCACGCACTGGATCCACTGCAACTGTGAACCCTGCCAAATTTTCACGCAGGTAGGCCATGTCAGGCTGTTATGCTGTTTATCCGTCTTTGTCTGACTCTTTGTCCTCGTCAGATTCGTTTCCAGCCTCGCGTCTCTGCCCACCTCCGGCGCCCTGAATGCTGGCCCCACTAGACGTGCCGGGGCTTTTCGGCGCCGCCCACTGGTTGCAGACAGGCCCCGATGCGGTCTGGCACGCCGTCCTCCGGCAGCCGTGTCGGGGCGACGTCCTCCCGGACGGGCACCTCGGAAAAGGTTGCGCACTGCTGCTTGCGCTCACTCACGATGCGCATGTACTCGTCGCGCTTGACTGTTGCCCAGTGCGCCTTGCTGAGATTGTGCGCGGCGCCCGAGAAGACGACGCTCAGAGAGTCCACGAGCGCGCCTGGCGCCGGGGGCAGCTCCATGGACGGGATTTGCGCCGCGGGCTGGGCGAAGAGGACGGCGTTGCCCGAGATGCCTTTCTGCTGGACATCCAGAGCGCCCTTGCCGAGACGGACTTGCTTCCAACAGCATCGGCCAAGGGGCGCCAGCATCTTAGTAGCCTTCGAAGCGCCGCGGACGTGCATGAGCTCCCGGCCGATCCAGTTGTCGTTTACCAGGGCATCTAACGGCATCGTCGGTTTCTTGGCGCCCAGGTCAGTGAGGCACCCCCAACAAACCCACACCAACGCGTCGGCATCTCCCACCCCTGCGCACGGAGGCCTCTCGTCTGCAGGCTGAGAAGCTCCGCCGGGCCTGTCGGCAGCAGGCTGAGAAGCACCGCATGTGCTCGGCGTTGCTTCCGGTGGTGCTACCACAGGGACTCTACGGGAGTGCAGCAGCCACCGCCACTCTGGGTGCTCCAGATGCTGAACGCTGGACGCGTGCAGCTGTTCGTACGGGATCAAAGGCCACCGCTGCCTGTACCTGTCGACGTCCAGGAGCTTCTGCACGAGCTCCGGGGACTGTAATTAGTACACCCCGCGGTGCTTCAGCAGGGTCCGCGCGGGTCGCGCATTCGCCTCGCCCTCGGACACGTCGCCCTGGTCGCTTGCAGGGCCCGCGCAGTGCTCGGATACACAGGTCTCCGGCACTGCGCCAAAGAGGCTCAGTTTGTGGCGGTGCTCGAGGTAATCTTTCTGCGCACGGACTACGCAGGCTGCCTCGCATCGGGGCACTGCCTCGTTGCCCGAGAAGCGGTTGCCCTTGCTGCCCGGGTGACAGAACTGCTGGAAGTGAGCAAAATTCTGCGCCATGAGCCTCTTTTCCTGGGCGGCTATCGGCCTGCAGCCAGCCTCCGCCATCAAGAACAGCACCCGTTTGCGGTATTCCGCCTCGCCCGCGTGGCCCCGCTGCTTGCGCCGCGCAAAATCTTCTTCTATAAGAAAGTCGCAGTTGCCGAGCTGGCACACGAGCGGCCCCGTCATGACGGGGCGGTCGGAGAAGACGCGGAGCTGGCCCCCCTCCACCTCGCCGCCGGGAACGCAGCAGCTCTTCCCCGCGGGGGCGGCCGACGCCTTGCGCACCCGCTCCGCGCACCGCTGCGCGAGTTCCCTGCGTTGCGCAGAGAGGCTGGACACAAGCTCCTTGTAGGCGGCAAGGCGCCGCAGGATTGCCTTGGTCCAGATGCCACTCTCGAGCATCAGCAGGTCCTGGTCGATCCTGTTATGCGCCTCCTCAGCGAACCCTTCAATGGGGTTTGGAAGGCCCTCCGCCTCCGCGATGCGAGTCGCTGTTGTGGCTTCGCTATCCGCTCGCTTGAAGGCCTGGAGCTCGGCGTCCTGCTCTGGCGAAAACTGTTTGGCTTTCCGTGCTTTCCGGACTTTCTCTGCCAGCTGCCGCTCTGCGAGGCTACGCCCGGCATTCTCCTTCGGGTGGCGGCCGACGTCTCGCACTTGCTGCATGAGCTCCTCGGTCTTCTGCTTCCGATTGAACTCCTCGGTCTCCGTCTGCTGATCAGAACAGCCTAGGGCCCGCAATTCATCCAAAACGTCTTTGGGGATGCGGTCGCGATGGTCCGAGAAACGTTTGGCCAACTTGTTGTCGGCCCGTTCTTGTTCGGACGTTCCTGCATTTCGCTTCGGCATCCGGCCGAACTGCTTCACGTGCTCGACGAGCGTTTGCAGAGGACCGCCCAATGCAACACGCTGAGGAGCAGCGCTGTTCACTGCCGGAGTCTGAGGAGCACCGCTGTTCAATGCAGCAGGCTCAGGGGCACCGCCGCCAGACCGAGAACTACCAGCATGTCCTGGCATGCGGCCGAGGTCTCGCACTTGCTGCATGAGCTCCTCGGCATTATGCTTCCGCTTGAACTCCTCGGTTTCCGTCTGCTGATCAGAACAGCCCAGGGCCCGCAGTTCATCCAAAACGTCTTTGGGGATGCGGTCGCGATGGTCCGAGAAACGTTTGGCCAATTTGTTCTCGGCCCGTTCTTGTTCGGACGTTCCTTTATTTCGCTTCGGTATCAGGCCGAACTGCTTCTTGCAGAGGACCGCTCAATGCAGCACGCTGAGGAGCAGCGCTGTTCACTGCCGGAGTCTGAGGAGCACCGCTGTTCAATGCAGCAGGCTCAGGAGCACCGCCGCCAGACCGACAACTACCAGCATGTCCTGGCATTAAGGTGCGCAGTAGGCGCTGCGCAGTTCCTTTGAAAGGGAATCTTCGAAAGCAGGGCTGTAGCCAAGAAGGCTACGGGGAGGCTGATGAAGATGATGAGTCTGTGACGCTGTGAGACCACAAACGCTTGATGATGACGATATTGAGAGTGCTGCTTCGAGGAGGGAAAGAAAGAAGGGGGAGAAAGAGAGATGGGATCGAGAGCTCCCGGAGGGGGGGGGGGCCCATCCGAGGGAACGGTGCAACCCCCCCCCTCCTCAGTACTGGCGACGAGGATCAAGCTGTTTAGGGAAAGAAGAAGACCCCACCTCCCCCTATCCTCCCCCGCGGCCTGAGTGAACCACCCAGGCCTGCGGAGGACGTCATAAAGGGTCGGGTACCCAGTACAGAAATGAAGGGAGAAAGGGGAGGGAGGAAAGAGTAAGGAGCCTCCCTCGCCCTGCTCCTCCTGCTCCTCCTGCTCCTCCTGCTCCTCCTACTACTGCTACTACAAATATTAGATTCTGGCGGAAACGTCCAGTGCACGATGACGCCTGGGTCCGCCGTCTTGCCCTGCACGATGACGAACAGAACAAACCGGCAATCGGGCGGCGAGAGATATGACGGGGACATCCAAATAGCAAAATGTGGCCCGAAGAACACGAAGTGGCCTACAGTTGGCTCTGGGCATTCAACATGTAGCCCGGGAATGGAGTTCTGGGAAGTCGAAGAGCACGACGTGGCCTACAGTTGGCTCCGAGCATCAAAAATGTGGCCCGGGAATGGAGTTCTGGGAAGTCGAAGAGCACGAAGTGGCCTACAGTTGGCTCCGGGCATCCAAAATGTCGCCCGGGAATGGAGATCTGGGAAGTCGAAGAGCACGAAGTGGCCTACAGTTGGCTCCGAACATCCACAATGTGGCCCGGGAATGAAGTCTGGGAAATCGAAGAGCACGAAGTGGCCTACAGTTGGCTCCGAGCATCCAAAATGTGGCCCGGGAATGGAGTTCTGGGAAGTCGTAGAGCACGAAGTGGCCTACAGCTGGCTTCGGGCATTCAAAATGTGGCCTGGGAATGGAGTTCTGGGAGGTCGAAGAGCACGAAGTGTGTGACTGTTTGCTTAAAACGAGCCCGGCCCTGAGCCTGGCCATCGCTGTCCGGATGCCGCCCAGACCTCCCTTCTGAGTCATCAGATGCTCTCTTTCGACACCACTAGAAACCTATCAGTCTTCGCTGTTAAATAAAAAACTAGGGAACACCCGAAAACGGCTATTAAAGCCATTCACTCCCCCTACCCCCCCCCTGGACCCACCCCCTTAAGGGTTTCGCCCCACACCAGAACGTCATCACTCGTACCTCGCTCTTTCCGTTGAACCCGAGCGGTGCTGCGCAACTCTTGCCGCTTCCCTGCCGCTGCACATGGAGGCGCAAGGCCATTAGTCAAGGAGGAAGAGAAGGAGGAGGAGGAGGAGGAGGAGGAGGAGGAGGAGGAGGAGGAGGAGGAGGAGGAGGAGGAGGGGAGGGGAGAGGGAGGGGAGAGGGAGGGGATGAGGAGCAGAAGGAGGTAGGAGGAGGGAGGAAGGGAGGAAGAGGGGATGGGCGAAAAACGGGCCTACCCGTCAGGTCGCCTGGCTCGCACTGATATCGCGCTAATATCGCGCTGCCTCACACCTACTTACCCAACGCATGCGTCACACTTATCTCACGCTTATCCCAGGTCCTCAGGATCCTTCTCCCTGGGAAAACCCTCGGGATCATTGAGGATCCCTAGCGGATCCAACGAGGGGGGGGCCCACGGATCTTTCGGGATCCTTAGCGGAACCCTGAGGGAACATTTGGGATCCGTGGGGATGTTTCGCTGTTCCCAAAGGAGAGACTTGGGATCCTTTGGGATTTTTAGCGCGCCCCCCAGAACACCGTAAATATCTTGGGATCCTTAGCAGTCCCGAGGGAAACCCTCGGGATCCTGGGGGATCCTCAGCGGATCCTTAAGGAAGCCTGGGACCCCTTAGCGGATCCCCCCAAGGATCCTTCAGGATTCTGAGCGGCGCCCTCGAGAAACCCTCAGGACCCTTCGGGATTTTTCTCGGATCCCTACAGGGAAACCCTAGGAATCCTTGCGGATCCTGGGCGGATTCCTTAGGAGACCTTCGGGGTCTTAGGGGAACCTTGAAAGGACCCCCAGGGAAACCGAAAAGAATCCTTGGCGCGAAGGATGGGGGTGATCCCCAGGGAAGCCCGAGGGATCCTTGGGAATCCTTCGCGGATCCTTAGGGAAGTACGCAGATTCATGTCATGTTTGTCTGGGACCCCCCATCGAGCACCTGCATGACTACATTGCATACCAATGGCATGCCAAAACAGCAACGAGGGAACACATGTGACAGTCCGTGCGCACTGGGGGATTTAAAGGAATACGCGGGAACGCCGAGCCCCAGGTGCGCCCGAGAGGCGCCATAAGGATGCGCTCGTTTTTTGTTTAGCGAAGGCATTCAACCAATGAGAATTGCTTTGGCTGTTTTTTCCAACCATCCTGTGGGGCTGGCTCTTCGTTTTGAAGAAACGGTCCCCGCGTTCCTCTCATCTTCTCCTCTCCTCCTCCTCTCCCTCCTCCCCTCCCTCCTCCTTCTTCCATGCGTTTCACCCACCCAGCACAGCGCTTCGTGGCCCCATAAAGGGGGCTCCGCCGAAGGTCCCAGTGGCACCGCCCGCATGCGTCCGCCACCACCCAGCACAGCCCTTGCTCCCTGCGCTTCACCCACCCAGTACAATGTTTCGTGGCCCCATAGGGAGCTCCATCGAAGGTCCCAGTGGCACCGCGCCGCATGCGTCCGCCACCACCCAACACGGCCCTTGCTCCCTGCGTTTCACCCACCCAGCACAGCGCTTCGTGGCCCCATAGGGGGCTCCACCGGAGGTCCCAGTGGCAATGCCCGCATGCGTCCGCCACCACCCAGCACAGCCTTTGCTCCCTGCGTTTCACCCACCCAGTACAGCGCTTCGTGGCCCCATAAGGGGGCTCCACCGAAGGTCCCAGTGGCACCGCCCGTATGCGTCCGCCACCACCCAGCACAGCCTTTGCTCCCTGCGTTTCACCCACCCAGTACGGCGCTTCGTGGCCCCATAGGGAGCTCCACCGAAAGTCTCACTGGCACCGCCCGCATGCGTCCGCCACTAACCAGCACAGCCCTTGCCCCCTGCGCTTCACCCACCCACTACAACGCTTCGTGGACCCATAAAGGGGGCTCCACCGAAGCCTCCAGTGGCACCGCCCGCATGCGTCCGCCACCACCCAGTACAGCCATTGCTCCCTTCGCTTCACCCACCCAGCACAGCGCTTCGTGGACCCATAAAGGGGGCTCCACCGGAGGTCCCAGTGGCGCCGCCCGCATGCGTCCGCCACCACCCAGCACAGCCCTTGCTCCCTGCGTTTCGCCCACCCGGTACAGCGTTTCGTGGCCCCATAAGGGAGCTCCACCGAAGGTCCCAGTGGCACCGCCCGCATGCGTCCGCCACCACCCAGCACAGCCTTTTGCTCCCTGCGTCTCACCCACCCACTACAACGCTTCGTGGCCCCATAGGGAGCTCCACCGAAGGTCCCAGTGGCACCGCCCGCATACGTCCGCCACCACCCAGTACAGCCATCGTTTCACCCACCCAGTACAAGGTTTCGTGGCCCCATTAAGGGGGCTCCACCGAAGGTCCCAGTGGCACCGCCCACATGCGTCCGCCACCACCCAGCACAGCCCTTGCTCCTTGCGTTTCACCCACCCGGTACAGCGCTTCGTGGCCCCATAGGGGGCTCCACCAGAGGTCCCAGTGGCACCACCCGCATGCGTCCGCCACCACCCAGCACAGCCTTTGTTCCCTGCGTTTCGCCCACCCAAAACAGCGCTTCGTGGCCCCATAGGGAGCTCCACGGAAGGTCCCGGTGGCACCGCCCGCATGCACCCGCCACCACCCAACACGGCCCTTGCTCCGTGCGTTTCACCCACCCAGTACAACGCTTCGTGGCCCCATAGGGAGTTCCACCGAAGTCTCCAGTGGCACCGCCCGCATGCGTCCGCCACCACCCAGCACAGCCCTTGCTCCCTGCGTTTCACCCACCCAATACAACGCTTCGAGGGGGCTCCACCGAAGGTCCCAGTGGCGCCGCACGCATGCGTCCGCCACCACCCAGCACAGCCCTTGCTCCCTGCGTTTCACCCACCCGGCACAGCGCTTCGTGGCCCCATAAGGGGGCTCCACCGAAGGTCCCAGTGGCACCGCCCGCATGCATCCGCCACCACCCAGCACAGCCCTTGCTCCCTGCGTTTCACCCACCCAGTACAGCGCTTCGTGGCCCCAGAGGCAGCGCCACCGAAGAAAATATTAACATCTGCGGTACTCACCACTGCATATGGTTGGGTCTTTCGCCTGGCGAATTTCAAAAACTCACTTCGGATTTCAAACAATCCATTCGGCGAAGCCTTTTCACAGAGCCCATCCGGCGGAGTTAGAGTCCATCCGGCGGGATATAGAGCCCATCTGGCTGGAAGAGAGCCCATCTGGCCGACATTACAGCCAATCCAGCGCGCCGAATGGTCTCTCTTTTCAAAAACTCTCGGCGAGAAAACAGAGTCCATCCGGCAAAGGGAATCCAACCGGCGAAAAGAGTCCATCCGGGGACGCGGCATTACTATTTTCAATGCTTTCTAAACGTTGCAGATCAGAGCCCATCCAGCGCTTGCGCGGAGATTCGCCGAATGTGCAATTCCATTCGGCGCCGAACGGACTCTTTTCGGAAGGGCTGGCCGCGGCCCCGGCCCAGCTCCCGGCCCCGGCCCTGGCCCTGGCCCTCGCCCCGGCCCCAGCCCTGGCCCTGGCCCTGGCTCTGGGCCGGGCCCCCGCGCTGATCCCGGCTCCCGGTCCCGGCTCCGGCACCGGCTCCAGTCCAGTCCCAGCCCCGGCCCGCAGCCAGGGCCCCAGCCGCAACCCCGCTTCCCGGCCCATGGGCTCCGGCCCCAGCCCCGCTCCCAGTCCTGGCCCTGGCCCCCGGTCCCGGTCCTGGCCCCAGCCCGGGCCGGCCCCAGCCCCGGCCCCGGCCCCAGCCCCGGCCCGAGTCCCAGCCTCGGCCGGCCCCATGGCACGGGCCCCGCGGCCCATGCACTCCGGCCCCGCCCTGGTCCCGGCCCCGGCCCCGGCCCCGGCTCACGGCGCCTTGGCCCTTGGCCTCGGCTCCAGCCCTGGCCCCCGTTCCCGGTCCTGGATTCGGCCCCGGCCAGTTCCTGCCCCGGGCCCCCAGTCACGGCCCCCCGTCCCGGCTGAGGGTCGTGGCCCCATATGGGGAGCTCCACCGAAGGAAGGCCCCAGCGGCAGGGTTTGCATGCGTCCCCCCGCTGATTTCTGTACACCCCTCACGAGGATCGTGGCCCCATATTATCGGGAGCTCCACCGAAGGCCCCAGCGGCAGGGTTTACATGCGTCCCCCCGCCCATTGCCCCACAGGCGGTTCCTACGAGAGCGGCACCCGCAACGCGGCACTCACAGCTGCAAGTGGTTGGGTCTTTCGCCAGAATCATAATGTAAACAAAATATCCCGGCAAAGCAACCTAACAGCGATGTGTAGGAGCATATCTGGAAGCATTCCCCTTAAGATTCAGATGAGAATCCTGTTGTAGAATTCTGCTGTTCTCGCAGTCGTAGTCGCATTCGCGATGGCAGTCGCAGTGGCACGGCAGTCGGCCTCAGCCTCAGCCTCAGCCTCAGCCTCAGCCTGCCTCAGCCTCAGCCTGCCTCAGCCTCAGCCTCAGCCTGCTTCAGCCTCAGCCTCAGTCTGCCTTCAGCCACGGCTCAGCCTCAGCCTGCCTCAGCCTCAGCCTGCATCAGCCTCAGCCTCAGCCTCAGCCTGCCTCAGCATCAGCCTGCCGCAGCCTCAGCCTCAGCCTGCCTCAGCCTCAGCCTCAGCCTGCTTCAGCCTCAGCCTCAGTCTGCCTTCAGCCTCGGCCTCAGCCTCTGCCTGCCTCAGCCTCAGCCTGCATCAGCCTCAGCCTCAGCCTCAGCCTGCCTCAGCATCAGCCTGCCTCAGCCTCAGCCTGCCTCTGCCTCAGCCTCAGCCTGCTTCAGCCTCAGCCTCAGTCTGCCTTCAGCCTCTGCCTCAGCCTCAGCCTGCCTCAGCCTCAGCCTGCCTCAGCCTCAGCCTCAGCCTGCCTCTGCCTCAGCCTCAGCCTGCTTCTGCCTCAGCCTCAGTCTGCCGTCGGCCTCGGCCTCAGCCTCAGCCTGCCTCAGCCTCAGCCTGCATCAGCCTCAGCCTCAGCCTCAGCCTGCCTCAGAATCAGCCTGCCTCAGCCTCAGCCTGCCTCTGCCTCAGCCTCAGCCTGCTTCAGCCTCAGCCTCAGTCTGCCTTCAGCCTCGGCCTCAGCCTCAGCCTGCCTCAGCCTGCATCAGCCTCAGCCTCAGCCTCAGCCTGCCTCAGCATCAGCCTGCCTCAGCCTCAGCCTCAGCCTGCCTCAGCCTGAGCCTCAGCCTGCTTCAGCCTCAGCCTCAGTCTGCCTTCAGCCTCGGCCTCAGCCTCAGCCTGCCTAAGCCTCAGCCTGCATCAGCCTCAGCCTCAGCCTCAGCCTGCCTCAGCATCAGCCTGCCTCAGCCTCAGCCTCAGCCTGCCTCAGCCTCAGCCTCAGCCTGCTTCAGCCTCAGCCTCAGTCTGCCTTCAGCCTCGGCCTCATCCTCAGCGTGCCTCAGCCTCAGCCTGCATCAGCCTCAGCCTCAGCCTCAGCCTGCCTCAGCCTCAGCCTGCCTCAGCCTCAGCCTCAGCCTGCCTCAGCCTCAGCCTGCTTCAGCCTCAGCCTCAGCCTGTCTCAGCATTCAAAATGTGGCCCAGGAATGGAATTCTGGGAACTCGAAGAACACGAAGTGGCCTACAGTTGGCTCCGGGCATTCAAAATCATGCCCTGGAATGGAGTTCTGGGAACTCGAACACCACGAAGTGGCCTACAGTTGGCTCCGGGCATTCAAAATCATGCCCAGGAATGGAGTTCTGGGAACTCGAAGACCACGAAGTGGCCTACAGTTGGCTCCGGGCATTCAAAATGTGGCCCGGGAATGGAGTTCTGGGAACTCGAAGAGCACGAAGTGGCCTACAGTTGGCTCCGGGCATTCAAAATGTGGCCCGGGAATGCAGTTCTGGGAACTCGAAAACCACGAAGTGGCCTACAGTTGGCTCCGGGCATTCAGAATGTGGCCCGGGAATGCAGTTCTGGGACCTCGAAGACCACGAAGTGTGTAATTGCTGGCTAAAAAAAGTCCCCGGCAACCTCCCCGGATCGCGCCCAGACCCCCCTGGGGCTCTCTTTTGACCCTACTAGAAACCTATCAGTCTTCGCTGTTAGGTAAAAAGTGCGAGCACCGGGAAAAACACTTTGATTAAACACTACAATGGTTTCCGGAGAGGAAACACATACTGATTCGTTGCGCATGAAAACGATCCCGGCAAAGCAACCTAACAGCGATGTGTATCAGCATATCTGGAAGCATTCCCCTTAAGATTCAGGTGAGAATCCAGTTGTAGAATTCTGCTGTTCTCGCAGTCGCAGTCGCATTCGCAGTGACAGTCGCAGTGGCAACGGCCTTAGGATCCAATGGAATCCTAAGGCTTCCTAGGGATTCCTAAGGCATCCTTAGGCATCCTTAGGAATCCATAGGAATCCTTAGGAAACCTTAGGAATCCTTAGGAATCCTGATTCCTAGGGAGTCCTAGGGATTCCTAAGGATTCCTAGGGAATCCTAAGGATTCCTAAGGATTCCTGAGGATGCTAAACTATGCCTACGGATTCCTGAGGATGCCTACGGATTCCTAAGGATTCCTAAGGATTCAGAAGGATTCCTATGGATTCCTACGGATGCCTCAGCCTGCCCCAGTTCCAGCCTCAGCCTCAGCCTGCCTCGGCTTGCCTCAGCCTCAGTCTCAGCCTGCCTCGGCCTCAGCCTCAGCCTGCCTCAGCCTCAGCCTCAGCCTGCCTCGGCCTCAGCCTGCGTCAGCCTCGGCCTCAGCCTGCCTCAGCCTCAGCCTGCCGCAGCCTCAGCCTCAGCCTCAGCCTCAGCCTACCTCGGCTTGCCTCAGCCTCAGCCTCAGCCTGCCTCGGCCTCAGCCTGCCGCGTTCCCTCTTGCCCTCAGACATGGTTGGCTCCCCTCCTCCCCCCCCACCCCCGTCCCATTGGCCCCGTCCCCCACCCTTTACCCCCCCCCCATTCTGCCTACCTTGTTCAGCATTCGGCCTGCCTCGGCTCATCCTCAGGCCTCAGCATCTGCCTCAGCCTCAAGCCTGTCTCAGCCTCAGCCTGCCTCAGCCTCAGCCTGCCTCAGCCTCAGCCTCAGCCTCAGCCTGCCTCAGCCTCAGCCTGCATCAGCCTCAGCCTCAGCCTGCCTCATCCTCAGCCTGCCTCAGCGTCAGCGTCAGCCTCAGCCTCAGCCTGCCTCGGCTTGCCTCGGCCTCAGCCTCAGCCTGCCTCAGCCTCAGCCTCAGCCTCAGCCTGCCTCAGCCTCAGCCTGCATCAGCCTCAGCCTCAGCCTGCCTCATCCTCAGCCTGCCTCAGCGTCAGCGTCAGCCTCAGCCTCAGCCTGCCTCGGCTTGCCTCGGCCTCAGCCTCAGCATGCCTCGGCCTCAGCCCCAGCCTCAGTCAGACTGGCCTCGGCCTCAAGCCTCAGCCGGGGCCACAGGGCCTGCCCCTTAGGTCAGGGTCAAGCCTCCTCAGCCTCCGCTGCAATACAGCCTCAGCCTTCAGGAATCAGCATGCATCAGCCTCTGCCTCAGCCTCAGCGCTGCCTCTGCCTCAGTCTCAGCCTGCCTCTGCCTCAGACTGCCTCAGCCTCAGCCTCAGCCTGCCTCGGCCTCAGCCTGCGTCAGCCTCAGCCTCAGCCTGCCTCAGCCTCAGCCTGCCTCAGCCTCAGCCTCAGCCTGCCTCGGCTTGCCTCAGCCTCAGCCTCAGCATGCCTCAGCCTCAGCCTGCCTCGGCCTCAGCCTGCCTCAGCTCGGGCACAGGACTGGTGTTCTGGGAACACGAAGATCACGAAGTGGCCTACAGTTGGCTCCGGGCAATCAAAATATGGTACAGGAATGGTGTTCTGGGAACACGAAGAACACGAAGTGGCCTACAGTTGGCTCTGGGCATTCAAAATGTCGCCTGGGAATGGTGTTCTGGGTACACGAAGAACACGAAGTGGCCTACAGTTGGCTCCGGGCATTCAAAAAAGTGGCCTGGGAATGGAGTTCTGGGAACTCGAAGAGCACGGCACCCGCCCAGACCCCCCTGGGGAGTCCCGGGGAGTCCCCGGATTCTCCCCGGCATCCGCCCAGACCCCCCTGAGGAGTCAAGATGCTCTCTCGTGAGCGCTCTAGAAACCTATCATTCTTCGCTGTTAGGTAATATAGACAACAACAACAACAACAACAACAACAACAACCATTTTAAGGCTGTACGCTCTTACTTGCCCGCGAGTCATTCAACACGTATACCCTACACCCTCGAAACCCGCCCTCTTCGTCTTCGATCACACCCCTTTCGGGGGGATTATTTCTCTTTGCTGGGGCCGGCGGGCTTAGACGTACGGGCAAACCGGAACGGGCGGACAATCCTTCGGGGGCGTACATCTCTCTGCCCGCCATTGGAATTGGCGCGGGCCCTGCAAGAGGAGGAGGGGAAGAACGAGGGAGAGTGGGAGGAAGGGGAGGGGGAAGGACGAAGGAAGAGGGAAGATACCACGTTGTGAAGGCGTCCTTGGCGCGCGCGTGGTTCCTGAGCGCCGAAACGCAATTCCAGAATAATTGGTGAGGACGTCGCACGCGAGAGCGCAGTCCTGAGTACATTGTGAGGAAATCTCGGGCGGGAGCGGGGGCCCTGACTAAGTTGCGAGGAAGTCTCAAGCGGGAGCGCCGTTCCTGAGCAAATTGCACGGAAGTCTCAGGCGGGGGCGGGGGTCCTCACTAAATTGCGAGGAAGTCTCAGGCGGGAGCGCCGTTCCTGAGTCAATTGCGCGGAAATGTCAGGCAGGAGCGGGGGTCCTGAGTAAAATTCGAAGAAGTCTCAGGCGGGAGCGCCGTTCCCACGTAAATTGCACGGAAGTCTCAGGCGGGAGCGGGGGTCTTGATTACATTGCGAGGAAGTCTCAGACGGGAGCGCCTTTCCTGAGTAAATTGCGCGGAAGTCTCAGGCGGGAGCGGGGGTCCTGAGTAAAAATCGAGGAAGTCTCAGGCGGGAGCCGTTGTTGTTGTAGCCCGGGGGGCAGGGGCACAGTTTGAGCAGGAAGACTTTCCTTGAGAAAAAACAAGGTGCGAGCCCCGGGGGTGGCACTTCAATCGAAAAAAATCAATGTGCACCGGTGGGGGGGGATCAACAATAATTATTCTTCAAGAATGAGAGTTCAACAACAACAACAACAACAACAACAACAACAACAACAACAACAACACAACAACAACAACAACAACAACAACAACAACGACAACGACAACGACAACGACAACGACAACGACAACGACAACGACAACGACAACGACAACGACAACGACAACGACACCAACAACAACAACA
>CAUYUJ010003411.1:0-50739 GCA_963575745.1 Prorocentrum cordatum | reverse complement strand
GGGGTCCTGAGTAAAAATCGAGAAGTCTCAGGCGGGAGCAGTTGTTGTTGTAGCCCGGGGGGCAGGGGCACAGTTTGAGCAGGAAGACTTTCCTTGAGAAAAAACAAGGTGCGAGCCCCGGGGGTGGCACTTCAATCGAAAAAAATCAATGTGCACCGGTGGGGGGGGATCAACAATAATTATTCTTCAAGAATGAGAGTTCAACAACAACAACAACAACAACAACAACAACAGCAGCAGCAACAACAACAACAACAACAACAACAACAACAACAACAACAACAACAACGACAACAACAACAACAACAACAACAACAACAACAACAACAACAACAACAAACAAAAACAACAACAACAACAACAACAACAACAACAACAACAACAACAACAACAACAACAACAACAACAACAACAACAACAACAACAACAACCACAACCACAACGACAACGACAACGATAACGACAACGACAACGGCAACAACCACAACAAGACAAACGAAGAGACAAAACGGGACAGCAGCAGCAGCAAGATCGTCAACAACAACAATCGTTTTAAGACTGCTCACTCTTACCTGCTCGCGTGCCATTCAACACGTGTACCCACAACCCTCGGTACCCGCCCTCTTCAGATTCGATCCTACCCCGTTGGGGGCATATCTTCCTTACCTTAAACGTGTCATTGACGCAGCCCTTGAAACAAGCGAAGAATGAGAGGACGGATGGAAGGGGGAGGGAGAAGGATGGAGCACGGGATTAGCCGGAGGGGGGGCTTGGTTGCCAAAAAAAACGTGCAGAACCAGACGGGCCCATCGGGCGGGTAGACCCCTAACTAGCGGGTCGGGAGGGCGTGCCGGACCAGCCAGGTCAAGCAGGCGGGTTGCTAAAGCGAGCGTCCCGCATGAATCGCGAGGAAATCTCGAGAGACAGCGCGATTCCCAAGTAAATCGTGAGAAAGGCCAGAGCGAGAACGTGATTCCTGGGTGTCGAGAGCGCGGCGCCTGAATAAATTGCGATGAAGTCCCTCGCGAGAGCGCGATTCCTGCATAATGTGTGAAGAAATCCCGCGCGAGAGCGCGATGTTTTGGAAAAAGTGGAAGAAGTATCGGGTGGGAAGCGGTTGCTGTTGTTGGTAATTTCGGAACCCCACAAGGCAGTTTGGCTTACCTCTCGTTCCGTTGTAAAAGAACAAGGTTCGAGCCCCGAGGGAAGCACTTGAATTGGAAAAAAGTATCCCGGCCAAAGCAACCTAACAGCAACCTAACAGATGTGTAGGAGCATATCTGGAAGCATTCCCCTTAAGATTCAGATGAGAATCCAGTTGTAGAATTCTGCTGTTCTCGCAGTCGTAGTCGCATTCGCGATGACAGTCGCAGTGGCAACGGCAGTCGCAGTCACAGCCTCAGCCTCAGCCTGCCTCAGCCTCAGCCTGCCTGCCTCAGCCTCAGCCTGCCTCAGCCTCAGCCTCAGCCTGCTTCAGCCTCAGCATCAGTCTGCCTTCAGCCTCGGCCTCAGCCTCAGCCTGCCTCAGCCTCAGCCTGCATCAGCCTCAGCCTCAGCCTCAGCCTGCCTCAGCATCAGCCTGCCTCAGCCTCAGCCTCAGCCTGCCTCAGCCTCAGCCTCAGCCTGCTTCAGCCTCAGCCTCAGTCTGCCTTCAGCCTCGGCCTCAGCCTCAGCCTGCCTCAGCCTCAGCCTGCATCAGCCTCAGCCTCAGCCTCAGCCTGCCTCAGCATCAGCCTGCCTCAGCCTCAGCCTCAGCCTGCCTCAGCCTGCCTCAGCCTCAGCCTGCTTCAGCCTCAGCCTCAGTCTGCCTTCAGCCTCGGCCTCAGCCTCAGCCTGCCTCAGCCTCAGCCTGCATCAGCCTCAGCCTCAGCCTCAGCCTGCCTCAGCATCAGCCTGCCTCAGCCTCAGCCTCAGCCTGCCTCAGCCTCAGCCTCAGCCTGCTTCAGCCTCAGCCTCAGTCTGCCTTCAGCCTCGGCCTCAGCCTCAGCCTGCCTCAGCCTCAGCCTGCATCAGCCTCAGCCTCAGCCTCAGCCTGCCTCAGCATCAGCCTGCCTCAGCCTCAGCCTCAGCCTGCCTCAGCCTCAGCCTCAGCCTGCTTCAGCCTCAGCCTCAGTCTGCCTTCAGCCTCGGCCTCAGCCTCAGCCTGCCTCAGCCTCAGCCTGCATCAGCCTCAGCCTCAGCCTCAGCCTGCCTCAGCATCAGCCTGCCTCAGCCTCAGCCTCAGCCTGCCTCAGCCTCAGCCTCAGCCTGCTTCAGCCTCAGCCTCAGTCTGCCTTCAGCCTCGGCCTCAGCCTCAGCCTGCCTCAGCCTCAGCCTGCCAGCCTCAGCCTCAGCCTCAGCCTGCCTCAGCATCAGCCTGCCTCAGCCTCAGCCTCAGCCTGCCTCAGCCTCAGCCTCAGCCTGCTTCAGCCTCAGCCTCAGTCTGCCTTCAGCCTCGGCCTCAGCCTCAGCCTGCCTCAGCCTCAGCCTGCATCAGCCTCAGCCTCAGCCTCAGCCTGCCTCAGCATCAGCCTGCCTCAGCCTCAGCCTCAGCCTGCCTCAGCCTCAGCCTCAGCCTCAGCCTTGCAGCCTCAGCCTCAGTCTGCCTTCAGCCTCGGCCTCAGCCTCAGCCTGCCTCAGCCTCAGCCTGCATCAGCCTCAGCCTCAGCCTCAGCCTGCCTCAGCATCAGCCTGCCTCAGCCTCAGCCTCAGCCTGCCTCAGCCTCAGCCTCAGCCTGCTTCAGCCTCAGCCTCAGTCTGCCTTCAGCCTCGGCCTCAGCCTCAGCCTGCCTCAGCCTCAGCCTGCATCAGCCTCAGCCTCAGCCTCAGCCTGCCTCAGCATCAGCCTGCCTCAGCCTCAGCCTCAGCCTGCCTCAGCCTCAGCCTCAGCCTGCCTCAGCCTCAGCCTCAGGCCTGCCTCAGCCTCGGCCTCAGCCTCAGCCTGCCTCAGCCTCAGCCTGCCTCAGCCTCAGCATCAGCCTGCCTCAGCATTCAAAATGTGGCCCGGGAATGGAGTTCTGGGAACTCGAAGAACACGAAGTGGCCTACAGTTGGCTCCGGGCATTCAAAATCATGCCCAGGAATGGAGTTCTGGGAACTCGAAGACCACGAAGTGGCCTACGGTTGGCTCCGGGCATTCAAGATCATGCCCAAGAATGGAGTTCTGGGAACTCGAAGAACACGAAGTGGCCTACAGTTGGCTCCGGGTATTCAAAATCATGCCCAGAAATGGAGCTCTGGGAACTCGAAGACCACGAAGTGCGTTACCGGGGGCTGAAAAAGAAGTCCCCGGATTCCAGTCAGTGGAGCCGCGCCGCACGGCGCATCGGCTAAACAGCACGGAATTGAATTCAGCAGTTCTGATACATAAACTCTCAGAAGCCGTATGGCATGGCATGGATGGCATGGCGGTCTGCGCGCCAACTCTGGCAAGGGGAGCGTTCCCCTAGAGGGCAGACCGTGCGTTGAGCAAGACGGAGAATTAATGAATCAGCGCGCACACGCGAGGAAATGCGGTTAATAAATCCTCTGGTGTGCAAGTCTTCAGTCAAAGAGACCCTGCCGGCTAAAAAGGGCAGGAGGAGGAGGAGGAGGAGGAAAAGGAGGAGGAGGAGGAGGAGGGGAGGGGGGACGGCAGCCAGCAGCAGGCCGTGGGCACATCTAATCTCAGAAAACGTGCGTCTGGGCAATGCTTCTCCACCGAGCTCTACTGTAGACAGGGCCGAGCTCAGCCTGCACAGATGTGCCAGAGGCCGAACATGCTTGCGATGCGTGCTCGTGCATTACCCGTACCCATGTCAATCTGGGACGGCCTCTTGCACGTCTTCCGTGCAAGACGGGCGGGTGCAGGCTTCTGGGCGCGAAGACTGCATCACGAGTTGCTGAGTCCGGCATGCCACCAAGCTTCCCAAACAAATCAAGCTGCTTCATGAGAATGTGGCTGCTCAAGCGGTGCTGCCTTGCTTGCTGCCGGATTCCGTCCGGCATCTAATCCCTCCCGTGCTCCATCATTATCCTTCCCCGTTGTCCATTCCTTCCATCCGTCCTTTCTTTTTCCGGTTTTAAGGGCTGCGCCAAATACACGTGTTAGGAAAGGAAGATGCTACCCCCAAGGGGGTACGATCGAATATGAAGAGGGCGGGTACCGAGGGTTTGGGATATAGTTGAATGGCACGCAAGCAGGTAAGAACCAACAGCCTTAAAATGAGCGTTGTTGTGAAATTGTCGTTTGCAAAATATAATATTTGCTGATTCCCCCGGTGCGCATTGTGCTTGTTCGAATTAAGATGCTCCTACCAGGGCTCGCACCCTGTTTTTCCACAGTGAGGCTTACCTGAGGGGGTCCTACATAGTTGAAGGTTGGTGCCTCGGGGGGGTACTGTGCCCATTGCTCAGAAATTCCCCCGGTTCCTGGGTTCCCCGTCCCTTGGGTTCCCCGGGCTCCCCGCCCCTGGCGCCTCGTATTCTTGCGTTGCCCGCTCCCCGGGTCCCTGGGTTCCCCGCCCCCGGTGCCTCATGCCCAGCAATGCCAAACAATGGCAAGCAACGCCAAGCAATGCCAAACAATACTAAGCCCCAAGTTCCCCGGGCTCCCCGCCCCCAGCGCCTCATGCCAAGCAACGCCAAGCAACGCCAAGCAATGCCAAGCAACGCCACGCAACGCCAAGCAATGTCAAGCAACGCCAAGCAATGGCGTGCAATGCCAAGCAATGTCAAGCAATGCCAAGCACTGCACCCATGCAATAGGAAGTGTTCCATTAATTGGGGTCGCGCTGGGCTCATGTTTTAAAACCCAAGAGAAAATATTGGGGTTCAGACCGTGCTGTTGGCCCGCAGATTACAACAACAGCGGCTCCCGCCTGATACTTCCTCAAAGTGCATTCGAAAATCGCGCTCTCGCGCAGGACTTCCTCACTATGTATCTGGCCGCCTGGGCCGCCTTCCCGACACGCCCCTTAGGGTCTACCCGCCGTTTGGTTCTGCCACGGGTTTTCTGCTCCTTAGACCCCCTCCTGCTAATCTCTCCCGTGCTCCATCCTTCTCCCTCCCCCATTGTCCCTTCATTCCATCCGTCCTCTCTTCGCTTGTTTAGGAGCTGCGCAAAATACACGTGCCAGGTAAGGAAGATATACTCCCAAGAGGGCACGATCGAAGACGAAGAGGGCGGGCAGCGAGGATTTTGGATATACGTGTTGAATGGCACGCGAGCAGGTAAGAGTGGACAGTCTTAAAATGAGTGCTGTGGTTGTCCTCGCCCGCGACCCCCCTGCGACCCACCCGCGACCCAACCCGCGACCCGTCCGCGACCCACCTGCGACCCCCCCCCGCGCCCACCCCATCTACTCCGACCCCATCTGGGAGGCCTAACTCGTTCTTCTCCGACTACAAGAGCGCACCAGGGCACACTCACACTTTTCGACGTCGCGGCCACGCGCGAAGCAGCGCGGCGGAGTGGGGCCGGCGGGAGCGGCCATCGCGGCGCGGCGGGAGCGTCCAGGCTCTCGGAGGCCCAATGGGGACGTATGGGGCTCAGCCACAGGAACCACGCTGCGCGAAATTCACTGGAGGGGGGGAGGAGCCGAGAGAGCGGGACGAAGACAGAGGCATCGGCGATGCGTCGGCGCCGTATCGAACCGCATCGCCGATGCAGAGGCGATACGGCGCACCCCAACTGGGAAGCCTAAACACAGGGGTGAAGAAAGGGACGGAATGCGGGGGTGAACGAGTGGTGCTCGAGTGCACTCCCGGGGTCAGAGCCGAGGAGGCGGACGAGTGGGGAGCGCCCAGAGGCGGAGAACGCCTCAGCACGGCGCTCCAGCGCATCACCGGGGCAGTGGCAGGGTCGGCAAGGGAAGCGCCGCAGCGAGGTGGGCGCGTGCGGGGCCCGCGAGCAACCCGCAAGCGAGGCCTGGGCGAGACGACGCCGGGGGGCAGCTGCAGGCAGCGAGGCCCACGGGCGGCCCTCTCGGCAAGGATGACGCTCCAGGGGGCCAGCGACGGCGGCGGCCAGCAGGCCGCGGGGAGCCGGAGGAGAAGCGTCAGATGATTGCTCTGGAGACCTTCCCGGAACCACTCGCTCCACTTTGCGCCGATGCTGCGTCGAACGTCCGGCGGCCTGAGTCGAATTTGCGTCGAACTTGGGTCGAAGTGGAGTCGAACCAATCAGGCCTGCATCGAACAGATCCGTCAGGTGGGCCTCGGGGAGGTCCCCACAATGAGCATCTAAGACGTACCAGCGTGGGGTGGCAGGGAAGGGGACATGGAGGGGAAGCGGCAAGGGTCCGCGCTGAGGGATTGGTTGTTGTTTTCTCGCGCACGCGCGCGGTCCTGCACACATGCAGAACCGGTAGCAATTCTTCGGAGCCGACTGCGGCGAGGGAGGAGGGGCGAGCGGGGCGCGGAGAGGCGAGCGGAGAGACTGGAGGGCGGGCGCCATGAAGGCAGAAGCACTGGCGAGCCAGCAAGCGGCCTCCCCACCATCTTTGTGCGGGGAGGCGAGCTAAAAGCGAACACAAACACGTGCGGCAGGCAATTCTCTGCACGATTCGTTGTCGGAAAGGCGCCAGCCCCCGCTAGCAAGGGCCACTCGGCGCTAGAACGAAACGCGTGGACAACAGCAGTGGCTGGAGGCTTGGAAATTCTCACCGAAACCAGCACACGGGGTTGCCCCCACCAGGCGTGGTCATATTTCGGCCACCTAAGAGGCCCGAATGCTACCAACCATCCCAGAGAGCAGGATCCTCTTCCCTCAGGCACACCGCGGATGCTGGTGACGGTGCCAACCTCTGGGCCTCCGCAATCTGTTCGCGAGAGCGGCAGGTGCGGGGGGCGCGGGCAAGCCCCCTGTGCCTGGCCCCCGCGCGCCTCCGCGGGCCCTCCGCGGGGCCTCCCCGCGCCGCCGACCGCCCGCTCGCCGGGCGCGCAGCTGCCGATCGCTGCTCGGCGGCCGCCCCGGCCGGGCTCAGTTCCCGAACGCCTTGGTGGTGGCGTCCCAGCACGCCCACCAGTCCTCGGAAGAGGAGGGAAAGCGGCATGGACAAAAACGGTCGGCGCTCCGCGCGGATTTCGCAGATCGGCGCTGGAGCCCCCCCACCCCACCGTGGCGCGCCGTGGCGCGCGGAGCGCGCCAGGGGCGGGCGCCAGGTTGGCCGCTGGGGTCGGGCTCCAGCGCCGATCCGAGAAATCCACGCGAGGCGCCGAAGCATGTTGACGCGCGTGCCGCGTTTTCTTCTTCGAGTCCTGTGGCTTCATCAGCGGGTGGTAGGCGGCAAAATTCTCCTGGTCGCAAGTGGGCTTCCACTTCTTGTTCTTCTTCTGGTCGCTCGGGCGATCGGCCTCGCAGGTGCCGTCCAGCTTGGTGCCGAAGGCCTCCCCGCGGCGGACCCCGCTCTTGTCAAGGCAGGCCTGGGCAAAGAGGTCCTCGCCCATCGGGCCGTACTTGCCCCCCTCGATGCCCACCTTCCAGTCCACGGTCTCCTTGCAAGAGCCCATCGACGCAAGGAGCGTCTCGAAGGCGACCTTCGAGAAGATCTCCAGGCTGCCGAACCATCCGTACTTGACGAAGCGGCAGTTCTCGAGGTAGGTGCCGGTGGCTGGGACCAGTTTGTCAGACAACCAAGACGTCAGGCGGCTTGGCACGAACACCGCATCGCAGTCGACCTTCACCACCCAATTTGCGCTCTTGTACGCCCCCGCCTCCTGGATGGCCTTCCAGGCCTGGTAGTGCAGGCCCGTGTTCACCCAGGTGCCTGTCTCTTCTCTCTTCGCGAACTTGAAGTCGCCGTCGACGTCATCAACTTTCACGAGCGGGGCGCCGGGTCCGACCTCGCCATCCTTGTCGCTGAAGACACCCCAGGACTCGCACGCGAAGATACCAACCCCCTTACCATACGCCCCCTGAAGCAGCTCCAAGTCGTAATATTTTTTCGTGGTGCCAAGGTCCTGTTGCACTACCGAGAAGCAATACAGAGTCGGGTCATACCGTGAGCCGTCCTGCAGGATCGGGTCCATAATCGCTGACGGCTGCGTGCAGAGCTGAGAGGCGCTGGGCGTGCAATTCTTCAGGCATTCGCCCTTCCCCGCCTTGGTCTCGAAACAGGTCAGGCCCGCCACGTCGCAGCACCCAGTGCTGTAGCAGTCCTCGTCCCAGGAAGAGCACTGGTCGCGCGGGGGCTTCGCCAGCGTCTGCTGCTTGCCCTGGATCGGCTGCACGCAAGAGTGACCCTGGGCAAGAGTGACCGTTGGTGCGCGGCCTCAGGGGCCACGGCGGAGCCAAGCCCAAGCTCGCAAGCCATTACTTCGGGGCACTGGGGGGGGCCCGCACCAAAGGTCACCCTGGCGAAGGGCCACTCTCACGTGTAGCCGACCTGGAAGCGGCCAGCACCGGACACCGCACCTCGCAGCGCCAGGCGCGCCGCGCCGGCGGAGGCGCCTCCCAGAAGCAGGACGCCCAGGGCCACGCCGCCAGCCGCCCTGCAGGGCGAGCGCGCGGCCCGCCCAGGCGCCGAGACCCCTGCGCCGTGGAGCAGTGTCTCCGACTCGCTCACCTCGCCGCCTGCATCTGCGAGCTCTGCGCGCTCCTGCACGGCCCTAGCGGAGATCACGGGCATCACGCGCGCGCGGGCCGAGGTGTCGGGCGCCGCGCCGGTGGTCGCGAGCGGAACGGCCTGAGCCCAAGTGTTTCGAGCCAAACTTGAGCACAAGGTATGGAAATACACACACACACACACACAAACACACAAACACGCAAACACACACACACACACACACACACACGCACGCACTCACCCACTCACTCACTCACTCACTCACTCTCTCTCTCGCACACACACACACACGCACGCACGCTCGCACGCACGCACGCACGCACACACACTGACACACACTGACACACACACACACACGTTTTCGGGCGATCGCGGCCTCGCGCGCAGCGACGAGGCGGACAAAGTGCAGACAGCAGAACGCGCGCGGCGGCGTGGCCCTCAGCATCGCTTAAGATGCAACCTACCGGCATCGGCCATCCGGGCGTGGATGGCAGGGAGGGAAAACACAAGACCGTGGAAGGACTCGCTTTAACTTGAACTTTGGGGAGGTCGTTAGGGAGTCTGCGAGCACCCCGATCTCTGTGGGCCACTGTGCGTCTATACGTAGGTGTTCTGTGGTCGGAGCGCGTGAGGGGCCTCTGCGGCCACCCCTCGTTTTTCGCTTGAAAGAGGGGCTGTGGCCAGAGCGGACGACACTGCCATCGTGGCCTATGTGCCACCTGCTCGCTTTTGGAGGCCTGTCCACAGTGGCGCTACGAAGGAAGGAAGGGAAGGACTCGCCACGGCCGCGTGAGGAAGAGAAAACGCCATAAGCTGCCAGGGCATGAACAGCGAGGGGAAAAACGCACACCACTGAGGCTGCCCCACGGCATGCGTGCAGTGACAGCGACACGCGGCCTGGCACGGGCAGGAGAGGGCAAAGACGGCGGCAAACAGCCGAGAACAAAAGAAAGACGCCAGCGAGAGCCCCCTGCAGGCGGGGCGAAGGAGAGGAGGCCTGACCGGCGAAGGAGGCGGAAGCAGAGACAGACAGGAAGGACGCCGACCGGGGCGAGGGCCCAGCGCTGCAGAGTGACAAGGCCGTGCCTAGTGCCGAGCCTGCCGCCCCCGCCCCCTCCGGGGGCGAGAGGCGGCTTCCGGGGGGAGGCGGCCCCAGCGTCCAGCACGGGGGACACCTTGCGGGAGGGAGCGGGCGAGGGAGCGAGGGCGAGGATCTCACCGGGCAAGCTGTCGAGGAATTCGCCGAGAGCGACAACGGAGAAATCGGCGGGTGTGGCGTCTTCACAGCTCGCCTTCCAACTCGCCCTCGAGCAAGGAGGCGACCTGCGCAGCCAGGCGACGCTGAACTGGGCAGGGCACCGAGGGGCTGGCAAGCGAGCTGGGCTGTGGCGCGAAGCGCGCCTTGGGGGCGGCGGAGGCATGTTGACAAGGTCGACCCTACCGCTGGGCTGGCAGCGGGGGGTCGGGGGCAGGTGGCGGCGGCGTGGAAGAGGCTCCAGGAGAGCCGGCGCGCGGGGCTGAGGTCCAGAGCGGGATCGTCGCCGCAGAGCTGCCCCAGAAGCGGCGGTGGGAGTGGTGGTGGAGCGGGGGTGCTGGGCAGGCGTCGCTCGGGCCCCGCAGGACGGAGGCCACTGGAGGGGGAGCGCCGCATAGCGTAGACAGAAGCGGGCCCCCCACTCCTGCGCCATTGGGGGCGCTGTCTTCAGGAGACCAGAGGCCTGGAGGGCATGGCGTATGTCGCCTGAGACGGCGCTGGGGGCGAAGTTGGTTTCTGGCGCCTTGCTCTGAGCGCGGGGGCAAAAGTTACTGGCGGCGAGGTCAAGGAAGCCTGAGTGAGGAAAGACGTGATGGGAAATGAGGCGATTCTGGTGCTACAGGTTGAATAACGGGTTTTTGCTTTTCGGCCATGCTTGGATAATAGATCTTCTGGTATTCTATGGTCCGTTGCGCTACGGTCCATTCGCCGGCTGATCGAGCGCCTGGGTTCTGTCTACTAGCCGTGAGCGGGCTCGGAACCAGCGCCAGGTGGCGCTGGAAACACCTGGGGTCGAAATGCCCCCCTGCCGCGTCGTAGAGCGGGCGCCCCTGCAGGCCCATCTTGGCTAAGAAGCCGCCGTATCTTGTAGCGTCCGCCCGCTCATTGGCAGTGAGGGGGCGGACGCCGCTGGGCCGCCCGCAGGCCATGAACCACCGACCGAAAGACATGGCAGCGGGTTCCAGCGCTGAGTCGCGTTGCTTCTTGTCCAGAATGGCCTGGAAGCCCTCGGCGAGGCCTGGGAATTGCGCATGGATGTCGGGCGTCTGCGTCGTGAGGATATACCAAATGCGTTCCACTACTTAGCGTAGAGGTATCAGGTTCCACCGCGCATGGAACTTATCGTTGCAAAGCTGGGGAGGATCTCGTTAACAGTGTCTCCCCTGGAGCGCGTGGAGGTGGGAGGCACCCCTTGCCAGTGAAGCGCAGAGTGCCTCTCCCACCGGGGCGGGGCGAGCTCCCAGCGCGGTATCCCGCCGCCTTCGACCTGCTTGGCCAAAGTGCCGAACCACATCCTGGCGCGCGGGAGAGGCCCCCACCTATGAACGTCGAGGCATGCGAGCTGCTGATCGTCCTTGAGGCCGAGCCCTTGCAGCATGGACTGCTTGCGCTGGATTCGAACGGGGTCCACCATGTCGCAGATGTTGTGGACCTCAAGACCGGGCACTGGTTTTTTTGAGCGACCCAGCCTATGAGTGGGACGGCCCAGAACTGGCTGGATCCCCCCCTGCCCTAGAACGCATGTGCATCCCTGCATTTTCCTGCTACGGAGAGCTGCTGGCAGGTGCTGCCCGCCGCCAGCAGAAGGAGGGCCCCGCGCGGGAAAGACGCGAGGAAGCCGCTCAGCGAGATGTCGCCTGGGCCCGTCCTGCAGGGGTGAGGCGGGAGGTGATCCCATACGTCGGACGCGAATGGGCGACGGGAGGTCGGTGTGGTGGTCCGCCCAGCACTGAGCCACTCTGCCGGCGAGGACTACGCTCTGTCCGACGAAAGCGGATTGAGGCGGCGCAAAGGGAGGTACCGCTGCCAGGACAACCTACTAGCGCATCGTCTAGGGCGGGTCGGGCGAGCGTAGTACTGGCGAAGAGGTCGAGGAGGGCGAGGGGTCGGGCTGGGGTGCTGAAAAAGGCGAGTGAGTGTGAGGACGGTCGCCCCTTCGTCGAGATCGGCGCACAACGCCGGGTCCGGTGGCGCAAGGGAGCTCGGAACAGGATGTTGGGCACTTGGGCTGATCAGCAGGGCCCTGTGTTGGCGCCACTGGGCGGCAATATGCTGGCAAACCTCAACGGTGAGGATCCTCCTGGGGGCACCATAAGGCGTGAGCGTGGCTCGACCCCGCGCGGTGCTGTGCGTGCCAATGTCGTTGGCCCAATGGCGAAATTTCCGGTCTCTAATCATGAATATTTGGTCACTGGCTCATTGGTGCGGCTGCCTTCCCCTGGCTCGGGCGACGGGATGCTCCCCGTGTCGCCCCGCACGGCGCCCCTCACAGGGTGGCCGCGCGCGGGCCTTCCGTGCCTGGCGGGGCCCGCGCTGAGTAAGGCAGGGGCCGCATGGGCTGGCGCGGCCTCGTTGTGGTCGTCGGCGCGCGGCAGTCTGGCGTCAAGTACGATGGATGAACTGCGGCCGGGCTGGCACGAACCGCGGTCCAGTCTCTGCGCGGCGCGGCCGGGGGCACGGAGGCGGCGGGGGGCCCACCGGGTGGAGAAGGAATGCTGGGAGCACTGCCGTGCCCAGCGGCACCGACGGGACGGCCGGGCGCTGGGGGAGCCCCGCGCCGCCGCGGCAGCCCGCGGTCAGGACAGACCCTCGGCAGAGCGCGGGCGGCGCCGCGCGAGACGTCTGATGTCTGAGGGGAAGACTGCACTCCAATTGCGTTGGCTTCGCCTGACGCGTGCGGCTACGGTTGCGGCTACGGCTACGGTTCCGCACGCGCGGCGCCATCAAGGCGCGGCGGAAGGGGCGCCGAGACGCCTGATGTGCGAAACATTAGGGAACACGATATGGGGGCAGGAGGAGGAGGAGGAGGAGGAAGAGGAGGAGGAGAAGGAGGAAGAGGACGAGGAGGAGGAGAAGGAGGAGGGAGAGGAGGTGGGGGAGGGACGGCGGCAGTATCACTGCTGAAAATACGTGTCCTGGAAATCGCACCACGCAGGCGTGGTAGCGACACGGTACCAAATTCACGTGTCCACAGCAATCGATGACCAACTTACGTGAATCATCTGTCCATCGAATTTATCGTGACGCCCAGTCCGTTTTTGAAGTGATCCTTCTGGGTCGTTGTTAGGTAGCCACCACACGACGTTCCTTTGCCAATTCCTGGCTGGTCCACCAACAACCCCATTGAAATGTCCATATCCGTTGTTGTCCAATCCTCAATAATGAGCTCTTGCATCGGTCGAACATGCCTCGTAGTCGCACGTTTGATCCCATCGACCCGAGGCCCTAGAATCCCGCCTATATCTTCAATCCTATTGATTGTACCGCAGATCGGCGTCGTGCTCGCTGGAGTCGTTGCTGACGTCGTCTCTGACATCGTTCGTGGCAACGTCGGTGTCGCTCGTTGATTGTCCGATGTCGTTGTCGGCGAGTTGGTGGCAGCGCCGTTGTTCTCCTATCACCATCCGCAACAAGTGTCGTTGACTTCTCTCCAAGCGGTTTTCCCCAACGACGTGGACGCGCACGCGCGCCATGCGTTCATATCTGCCTCCGTCTGGGCGGCAGGCACAACATGTGGAGACGTGGCCGATTGAAACGCTTCCTATGGCGGCGGAGACGGCGGCGCGAACCTACGCCACGCTGCCCTGCGAAAGATTGACAAGCCAGAGAAGGTGGTTGCGGATCGCAGAAATGCAGAGGCGCCCGTGCCTCCTCGGCTGGCGGGGCGGGAAGAGCGCGCGGAGGCAAAGCGAGACGCCTGGGGACGAGGGCGCCCGGAGTGGGAATGCCGATCACGCAGCCAGGAGCCGCCTGCTTGAGAGCGCGCACGCGGAAGCATCGAGCACGTCCTGCGGGCGCACGATGGGTAGGCCCTGAGCGGCGAGCCCCGCGCCGAGCCCGAGTTCGTTCGCAACGACAGCAGCTTTGGAGAAAACAACGGGGGGGGCCTCCTTGAAGTTAGGGGTGTGGATGGCATCCGGTTGGCAATTGCCAACCGCCTGCCACTGGTGACAGCGGCTTCGCACCCTTCCTGAGCGTCCGCACATGTACCTGCTACTCCTCCACGACGTCAACCTCCGTCTGCTGGCTGTTCTCGATGTCGAGCGCGACTGCGGTGCCAAGTGCACAGTCAAGGCAAAACCCGAGGTGGGAAGCTTCTCGGGGGGCTCGATGCCGCCGGCGACGCAGCCGCCCGGCGCCTCGGCAACACAGGCCGTCATCGACGGCGCCAGCGCCGCCGCGGGCGCAAGTGGCGCGGCGGCCGCAGAGCAGCAGGCCAGAGCACATGCCATAGAAGCCATGAGTCGCGATCTGGCGCCGCGGCGTGGCTGTTGGCGCCAGGGCGCGCCCAGCTCCTTCTCGGGGGTGAGCTTCGCGATGGACTCGGCCAAAGACTCGGTCTTGCTAGTGGCGTTGACGTCGGGAAGGGAGTCTGTCTTGTTGGCGATGGCCTTGGGCTCGGAAGCCTACGGGCCGAACGCGTTGCCTGCCCCCCTGGCGGCGAGCCGCTCCTCTGGCGGGGGATCGACGGCGGGGTGGCCCGCGCTGCTCGCCGAGTCTGGGGGCGCCTTCCAATTCGAATCTGCCCCTCCCAAAGCGAAACGGCGATCTTGGAGGGCCGGGCGAAGTCGCGGCCGATCAGCACGCCGAGCGCGGCGCCGCGGGGCTGTCCACGACGCTGAAAAGCGCGGCCGCAGAGCGCGACCGGGGCGGCGACGCGCAGCTTGTTGGGGGGCGAGCCGCCGTTGCCGAAGAGGTTGACCTCGTCTCCGGGCCCCTCCAGGATCTGATCGGCGAGCCCCATCTTAACGAGCTTGGCCTCGCACTTCGCGCACCACTTGGGCCCTGCGACACGGAACAGACTGGCGGCGCCGATCACGCCCACCCCCTCGTCGCCGGGCCCCTCGCCGCCGCCGGCAACATTGATCGCGGGAAGGTCGGGGGCCACGCGCTCGGAGACCAGCGCCCCTGGCGGTGGATTAACAGGACCTCCGGGGCGCAGGGCCACCTCCTCGTCGCCGAACTCGACGACCTGCTCGGCGACGTTGGCTTGGCGAGGGGGCAGCCTCCCCTATCGCATCGCCCTCCACCCGTGCGCCATTGGGCTCGTCCTCGGGGGCGCAGTTTAAGGCCCCCTGTGCCGGGCCATCCAGGTCGCTCGCCCAGCGCCCCTCCTCGCCGCAGCCACTGCGCTGCGAAGTCTCCTCGCTGGCCCACGCGGCCTTGCTGGTTCTTGGCGGGGCGCCGCTGCGGCGCGAACTCCCCGCGGCCCTCGACGGCCTCCCGGGCCGACCGAGTGGTCGCCACGGCCACGGGGACGGCGGCGAGCTACGCCGCGGCCGCCACCACCTGCGCCGAGCCGCCTACAACGAAAGACTTCACCGAGGTCGATATTTGAAGATTCCAGCTCGGCCCTAAAAGCGTCGCCGTCGCCCTCTTCTGCGCGCCCGTCTTCGCCCTCGGGCTCGTCGACGACGAGCGCGCAGCGGGTGCGACTGGATGGGCGCCGCCGGCAACTGCTGGGCCGCTGCGACCGCAGGCGCGAGGGGTCGTCGCGACGCGCTCGAGCGCGCGGACGTCCTGGAACACGCGCGCCAGCAGGCCGCGGATGCGCTGGAACAAGTAGTGCTCGTCAGGGAGATTGCCTACGACGCGCTCCCGGCGCTCTGCCGCGAATCCGGCCTCGCGCAGCAAGAGCCAACCTGCGCGCGAGCCACTCCGTCATGCTTTCGCAGCGCCTGCGGTGAAGCTGAGCCGACTCGAAAAACTCCCCGGGCGTCTCCCCCTTTCTGCGCGGGCTTCTGTTGGCCCGAATTGGCCTAGACGTGCCCGGGCGCGTCCTCGACCCCCTTCCGGCTGCGATCGCTCATTTTCTCGGCCGCATCCTCGAGCTCTGCCCCCGGCAGTGGGCGCGGCTGATCCCCTGTCAAATTGAAGGCAGCCGACCGCGCCGCACCCGCCAAACGCAAGCTTTGCTTCGACGCGAGGCTCTTCATGACCTCTGAGTTCCCGCTGAGCTTCAAACGATTTACCTCCTGTTTGAACTCACGCCACTTCGCTGGTTCGCCATTCCAAATAGAGACGACTGTCTGTGTACGACCGAAAGTAGCGTCTGCCATTGTAAAGTGTAAAGTCGATGAAAGACTTGCCGAAATTGATGATGCAGGATGAAAAATCAAACTCGCTGAGCTTAACATTGAAGAGCTCGAAACTGAAGATGCTAGCGTCGCTGACGCTGACTGAGATATTGTAGATGCTGATGGCGTCGCTGACGCTGACTAAGCACTGGTAGATGCTGCTGGCGTCGCTGACGCTGGCGAAGTATTCGTAGATGATGCTATTCACGTCGCTGACGTTGGCGAACAATTTGTACTTGTAGGTGCTGGCGTCGCGGACGATGGCGGTGAACTTTTAGATGCTGTTGCTCACGTCGCTGACGTAGGCAAAAGTATTTGTACTGGTCGATGTTGGCGTCGCAGACGCTGGTGGAGAACTTGTGGATGCTGTTGCTCACGTCTCTGACGTTGACAAAGTACGTGTGCTGGTAGATGCTGCTGGCGTCGCAAACGCTGGTGGAATGGGTGCTGGCGTCGCAGACGCTGGCGAAGTAGGGGCTGGCGCCGCAAACGTTGGCGGAGCAGGGGCCAGCGTCGCAAATGCTGGCGCACTAAGGGCTGGCGTCGCACACGCTGGCGGAGCAGGGCAGGGTGCTGATCAGGGCGAAGATCGTCCGCAGGACGCCTCCGGGCGTCGATTCCGTGGCTCGCGGCGGCGTCGCCGTAGCTGGCATTTCTATGGCAAGCGGCGTCTGCCAGCTGAGACCCGCTCCAAGCTACCACTGTGGCATGGAATGATCGCTGACCAAAGCCTTTCCTGCACGCAGTCCGGATGGCGTATCTCTAGGGCCGAAAAGCCTCGAAATGATTGAGCGGAAACGGTTGCGGACGAGAGGGGCGAGGGCAGCGAGAGCACGGGCAGGGAAAGGGTAGGACATCATCTGGCCCCCGCGGGGCCCCTCGGGTTTTTGCTGAACCGTCGGGAACGAGCACGAATCACACGGCGCGCCCGCTGCCGCTCCCCAAGGGGGGCGTCGAGCGCGGCACGGCCGGAGGCGGGGGACCCGCGCGCCGTGGGGGCGGCAACGAAGAAGGAAGCTCGAAGACTGACAGGACGCCCGGTATCAGAACGCAGCGCAACGGCCGATCGGCCCAGGGCCGGTCCTGAAACAGAGCGCGGGAAGGAGCATACACGGCGACAGCGCCTGTGGAATATCGCCGGGAAACAAGACTAAGAAGCATGGCATAGCAATCAAGGAATCCATCGCTGCCTTGGCTTCCCGCACCGCCGATGAGGAATTGCCCGCAGGAGGGCATCAAAACGCCCTTTTGTGAAAACTGCTAGGGGCACTCCACGTGCGCACGGCACCCCATTCTGAGTGGAAGCCAGCGGGGCAGTTTGCTTATCGACGTCCAAAAACAACCGAATGTAGCTGACGAAACGCACGTCGATTAGCGAGATCGACTGAGGGCTGCACCAGCACACTCGAGTGCCAATGTCGAGAGAACCAGCGAGGATTTCCTCAGTAGACTTGTCTGGGTGAGCGTTCTCTCAATGCCTGAGAAGTTGACTTGGCTACACGCAGGAGGTGGCCCTGGGCAAGAGTATACAGCGCGCTGGCCGGTGCTCAGGGGACCCAGGCATCCATTCGCGGTCTCCATGAGTCCTGGTCCTTTCCCGAAGGCGGGTTTTTCACCGGTGCTGACCAGCTGGGTCATCCCCAAAGCACTACCTGATCGATCACCCTACGCTGATCGGCGCTAGTAGACTCTAAAAGCTGAAATGCGACGGTATACAAAAAAAGAGGGCTCGGCTTGAGGTCCAGGGGGCCTCCCCGTCTCAAGCGAAACCGCGCCCACATTACTGCGTCTCTAATTGCTGACTCGTTACTGTGCAGCCTGGACGCCTGAGACCTTCAAAGAAACGCCAGGCAAACCGGGTGCAACCCACCAGCCGACCTGCAGTAGGCACACTCATGAGGTGAACCGTGGCCTGAAAAATGACAACCATCCTATGGTGTTGGGTCCTCGTGTTGAAGAGACAGCGCTCCGCTTCTCCTCACTCGCTCCTCCTCCTCCCCCCCTCCCTTCTCCCCTCCCTTCTGGCTCTGCTCTCTCGCATGCCCATTTCGGCGCACCCCTCACACGCTTCGTGGCCCCATAGGGAGCTCCACCGAAGACCCCAGTGGCAGGGTTCGCAGGCAGTTACACCTTCACTTTGACGCACGCCTCACAAATTTCGTGGCCCATAGGGTGCTCCACCGAAGGCCCCAGTGGCAGGGTCCGCATGCATTTCCACCTCCATTTCGGCGCACCCCTCACACGTTTCGTGGCCCCATAAGGTGCTCAACCGAAGGCCCCAGTGGCAGGGTCCGCATGCAGTACCACCTCCATGTAGGCGCACCCCTCACACGCTTCGTGGCCCCGTAGTGAGCTCCGCCCGAGGCCCCATTGGCGGGGTCCGCATGCACTTCGAACTCCAGCTCGGCGCACCCCTCACACGCGTCGTGGCCCCATAGGGTGCTCCGCCCAAGGCCCCAGTGGCAGGGTCCGCATGCAGTTCCACCTACAGCTCGGCGCACACCTCGCACGTTTCGTGGCCCCATAGGGTGCTCCGCCAAAGACCCCAGTGGCAGGGTCCGCATGCAGTTTCACCCACATTCCGGCGCACACCCCTCACACGCTTCGTAGCCGAATAGAGAAATCCACCGAAGGCTCCAGTGGCAGGGTCCGCATGCAGTTCCACCTCCATTTCGGCGCACCCATAGGGTGCTCCACCGAAGGCCCCAGAGGCAGGGTCCGCATGCAGTTCGAACTCCAGCTCGGCGCACCACTCACACGTGTCGTGGCCCCATCGGGAGCTCCACCGAAGGCCCCAATGGCAGGGTCCGCATGCAGTTCCACATCCATTTTGGCGCACCCCTCATACGTTTCGGGACCCCATAGCCCAAGGCCCCAGTGGCAGGGTCCGCATGCAGTTCAACCTCCATTTTGGCGCACGCCTCAAACATTTCGGGGCCCCATAGGGTGCTGCGCCGAAGGCCCCAGTGGCAGGGTCCGCATGCAGTTCCACCTCAATTTCGGCGCACCCCTCAAACGTTTCGTGGCACCAAAGGGTGCTCCGCCGAAGGCCCCAGTGGCAGGGTCCGCATGCAGTACCACCTCCATGTAGGCGCACCCCTCGCACGTTTCGTGGCCCCATAGGGTGCTCCGCCAAAGACCCCAGTGGCAGGGTCCGCAGGCAGTTTCACCCACATTCCGGCGCACACCCCTCACACGCTTCGTAGCCGAATAGAGAAATCCACCGAAGGCCCAAGTGGCAGGGTCCGCATGGCACCCCTCACACGTTTCGTTGCCCCATAGGGTGCTCCGCCGAAGGCCCCAGTGGCAGGGTCCGCATGCAGTACCACCTCCATGTAGGCGCACCCCTCACACGCTTCGTGGCCCCATAGTGAGCTCCACCCAAGGCCCCAGTGGCGGGGTCCGCCTGCAGTTCGAACTCCATTTCGGCGCACCCCTCACACGCTTCGTGGCCCCCTAGGGAACTCCACCCAAGGCCCCAGTGGCAGGGTCCGCATGCAGTGCCACCTCCATTCCGGCGCAAACCTCACACGTTTCGTGGCCCCATAGTGAGCTCCACCGAAGGCCCCAGTGGCAGGGTCCGCATGCAGTTCCACCTTAATTTTGGTGCACCCCTCATACGTTTCGGGGGCCCATAGCCGAAGGCCCCAGTGGCAGGGTCCGCACGCAGTCCCACCTCCATTTCGGCGCACCCCTTACACGCTTCGTGGCCCAATGATGCTCCACCCAGGGCCCCAGTGGCAGGGTCCGCATGCAATTCCACAATTTCGGCACACCCCTTGAATGTTTCGCAGCCACCATAGGGAGCCCCACCGAAGGCCCCAGCGGCTGCGTTCGCATGCGGCTAGGGAGCTCCACCAAATAAACATTCACAGCTACATATGGTTGGGTCCGTCGCCAAGATCATTCCTAACCATCCTGTGGTGTTGGGTCCTCGTTTTGAAAAGATAGCGCCCAGTGTTCCTCCTCTCTCCTCCTCCGCCCCTTCCTCCCTCCTTCCTCCCGCTGCCTCCATTTTGGCGCACCCCTCACACGCTTCGTGGCCCCATAGCTTTACCAAAGGCCCCAGTGGCAGGGCCCGCATGCAGTTCCAACTCCAGTTCGCCCCATGGGGTGCTCCACCGAAGGCCCCAGTGGCAGGGTCCGCATGCAGTTCCACCCCCATGTCGGCGCACCACTAGCAACTAGCACGGTTCGTGGCCCCATAGGGTGCTCCACCGAAGGCCCCAGTGGCAGGGTCCGCATGCAGTTCCGCCTCCAGCTCGGCACACCCCTCACAAGTTTCGTGGTCCCATAGGGTGCTCCGCCCGAGGCCCCAGTGGCAGGGTCCGCATGCAGTTCCACCCCCCTTTTGGCGCACCACTCGCACGGATTGTGACCCCATAGAGTTCTCCGCCCAAGGCCCCAGTGGCAAGGTCCGCATGCAGTTCCACCTCCATGTCGGCGCATTCCGCGCACTCTTCGCGGCCCCATAGGGTGCTCCGCCCAAGGCCCCAGTGGCAGGGTCCGCATGCAGTTCCACCTACACTTCGGCATACCCCTCACACGTTTCGTGGCCCCCTAGGGAGCTCCGCCGAAGGCCCCAGTGGCAGGGTCCGCATGCAGTTCCACCTCCATTTCGGCGCAAACCTCACATTCACAACTGCACATGGTTGGGCCCTTCGCCAAGATAATTGGTATTGTTAAAGCCGTTGGAGGTCTGGGACTCTTCTGGGCCTGAAACACGGGTCTCCTACGTGCAGTCAGTCGCCCCCCCCGCCCGACGGGGGCTCCACCAACGTGCACTCTGGCCGGCGACCTGGCGCGTCCAACCCTCGCCGATGCGAGCAATGCTGCAGTGTCCGAAAAATGAGAGAAGGAAGAAAGAAAGGAAGGATCGTGGGAACGGCAGCGAGGGGGGAAGTCGGCTCGGCTGAACGCAGAATTGACCCTGGGCAAGAGATTGACCCCTGGTGCGCGGCCCTGGCATCTCTCCTGGGGTGGAGTCTGACCCGAACCTCGAGGCGGGTCCCACCGCCGCGACGAGGAGCCCCAAGTGAATTGAAGAAGAAGGAAACCCGGCAGGAGCACAAACTTTCGGAAGTCCGCGTGGATCTTGTGGATCTGCACCGGATCCCCCCACCTAGTGCGCGGAGAGCGCCAGCGGGCGCCGTAGGCGCTGCCCAGGGATCCAACGCCGATGCCGTAAATCCGCGTGGATCTCCGAAAATGTATGTTTATGTGGTTGTTGATTCTTCAACTTTCCCAGTATCCCCCCCCCGTCCGTCCGACCAGAGGACAACCTCCCGGAGAGGCCCTGGGATGTCCTCGGGACAATGGTCGACCCCCGAACCCTGAAGGGCCCAGGCGTCAGGCGGCTCGACAAAGTCCAGACTCAAGGGGGCGTCAAGGTGGGGTAGGGGCAAAGGTGGGGTTACAGGAAGATCGCAAAGAGCAAGTGAGTCTCCAGCTGGGCATGTCCCCCCTCCCCTTGGGACAGCACCCCCCCTGCGAACCCCCGAAAGACGGCCGCCCCTGGGCGCCGCCCGTGCCGCGCTCCGCGCCCCACGACGGCGACGCTCGTCGTCGATGCTCCTCCGAGGCGCTGCCATCGGCGCCGCCCGCCCTCCCCGACAGCGCCTCCACGAGCGAGGCGGCCAGGCGCCCCCGCGCCGCGCCGGCGCCGGTGACCGACCACGACCCGCGCCGCAGCACCCGCACCTCCGTGAGCGCCGCCTGTTCGGGGGCGGTTCCAGATTGGAGGTCGCTGGGGGGGCAGCGTTGCTTCCAGAGCCGGATCCCAATACGATCGGCCAGCGCCAATCCAAGAAATCCGCGCGGACCTCCGAGAAATTATATGTATGCCGTTGTTTGTTCATTCGAGGTTTGGAGGCAACACCTGGTAGGCCGTCGTCAGAACCAATAGGGGCCATGAAGCCCGACTGAGGGGCTATTGAGCCGGATTCGGCCGCATAAAAATCTGAGAGAGAGATGCAGATTCAGCGGGACTATGCCAGATTAGTCGGGGCTGCACTGGATTAAGCGGGGCTCCGCCAGATTAGGCCAGTTTCCGACGAGGGATATCCCAGCGCCGATCTGTGACTGTAACCTCACACGAGGTTAAATCCGAAGGGAGCGGGACGGAACAATGACGATGACGATGACAATGACGGGGCCACGCCGTGGGCGCCGCCTGGCCGGGGCGGGACGAAACTCGGAGGCGCGCCAAGGGGGAAAGGCAGAGGGGTCGGCCTTCTGAGAGGGCTCAGCAGACCCCTGGCTTTCCGAGAAGTGTTCTAAGCCTTCTCCGAAGTCCCGCTCGCTACCTTCTGAGAAAGCCGGTCCCATCTCACTTCTCCCCTCAGCACGTCGCCGAGACACGGGGGCTTCGTAGTACAATGTCATGCGTTGTCGGCGCTCGGCAGTTTTCCAGCCTCGGGATGCTCTCCAGCAGCTGCGCCTCGCTGAGAGCGTTCCAGGGTTGCCCGAAACATCTGGAACGGCCGCTGGAGACCCGAGCAATTGCCCGAGCGACGAGGATACTGACAAGACGCTAACATGAGGACCACTCTAGGCTCAGAAGGGGCTATGGTTTTAAGGCCGTTGCTTAGGTTTAGATTTAGGTCGGGGACCGCATTCCTAGCCAAGGCTCGCCGCAGCCAGCAGTGCCCGGTCGATCCTTATGTGGCAATCCTGATGGTAGCACCGCATGGATCATTCAACCTTGAACAACGGTCGCGGCTTCCCGATCGCACAGGGTCGCTCGACATCGGCCGTTTCTGGGCCACTGGCGGCACTCGACCTTGAGCGCCCGCGCTGGGCTCGCAGTCGCGTCGACACTACACGAATCGACCGTAGCTTTAGGAGGTGGCCCGCGCCGCAGCCTTTCATCGAGCACGACAAACTACCCTCAGGCAAGGGGTCGAGACCTGTAGAGCCTCTCTGGGCTAATGCGAGGGAAGGGCAGCAAAGGGGGTGTTAGCAAATCAGATGCCTGCAACTGATTTCCCGGGCCACTCTGGGCGCTGGAGGCGGCCATGTGTATATATATATATATATATATATATATATATATATATATATGTTCATATATATATACACATATATGTATATATAACACATATATATATATGTATAGGAAAGGGCCCGGCGGCGCAGAAATGAAACCATCTGTATACAACAAATTTCGGACCACCACTACCCATTAGTAGCCCCGGATTTCTTGGATCTGCGCTGGACTGGTGTCCTTCACGCGTGGAGAGCGCCAGGAGCGGAACCGGAGTTGCTGCCAAGGAATACAACACCGATCCAATAAATGTCATGGACCTCGCGAAGTCTATGCTGATGCAGATTCGTATATTCTTATTCGTGCAATGTTAGAGATTACTCGTCTGAGTACTATGCACAAACATCCTGTGGAGATGGGTCCTCGTTTTGCAGAGACAGCGTCCCACGTCTCCTTCCTTATTCCTTCCTCTCCTCCTCCTCCTCTTCATCCTCCCGCGCGCCTGCCGCGCGCGCATGTCGAACTCTTTCCAAAACCTTCATCACCGACGCGAGGACGCCGTCATCGTCGTCGGCGTGATCAACATCGGCGCCCGCACTGGCCGCACCTTTGTCGTTGTCAACATTGCCACAACATCGCTACAATCACAATCGTGTCTACCGTTGTCGACGTTGCCATGAGACCGCTCCCGCCCAAGTCGCCGACTCGCACTGAAGTGCCCGCTGGGATGCGCGCAGCGGCCAGCGCCACCGCGGCCGCGTCGGTCGCGCCAAGCTAGCTGGCCGCTGCGCGCGCGCTTGGGTTGGCGCGGCCGCAGGGATGTACCAGCCAACGCCAAGCATGCATCGCAATTGCCACCGCATGGGTTTTGCAAGCCAAGTTGCGGGTGGGTGGGTGGGTGAGATGCCTGCAAGAGTGTGGGATGTGTCAACCCGTTGGTTGAAATCAATTGCACCACATATATATATTGTATTGCAAAGACTGCAAGAACCTACTGTTTAGGGGTCCACGATGGCTACCACTGTTAATCATATTGTGTTATGTTTGCTCATGTTAGTGTTACTATTGGCTTTCTTGTTGTCATTAATACTTGACTGTCCCAATCTCCCCCCCCTTGCCACAGACCGAGCCGCTCGGGCTTCGAGGATCGAGGCTATACAAGGGTTCTGGATGTGTTCCCTCTCGCTCCCCTGTCCTCCGCCTCCTCCCCCTCCCCCCGATGGCAGTTGACCGTGTGTCCAGGACGCGTGCGAAGTTCAAGATAGCTTCGTTTGCCGATGCGCCGTTGAAGCGCCTGGCAAACCTGACCTGGGGTGCTCTCGTGGCCACGGCTGGATCCCACCCCGAAAATCATGACCAGAGCGCAACCTCCAGGAAAGACACTGGGACGTCCCGGGGCCGATGGTCGACCCCCGAACCTGGAAGGGCCCAGACATTGGGCGGCTCGGCGGCTCGACAGAGTGAAGACGACCGACTCTGTCTCACAATTCTGGGGCCCGTGGCGGGCACCTGATTGGCGTCGGGTGTCTGTTCGGCTGGTTCTGGGGATACTTCTGGGGCGGACTGGCTCTCGGGGGAGGTCCCTGGGGCGGTCCTGCACCATCCAATGCCCAGAAAGAGCCCGGATGCCAGGGGTAAGCGCATAGTGAGACAGTTCGAGACGCATGTTAGAACCCGCCTGGCGGGCAATCCCCAACTCTCTCTGGTGGTCGCAGGTAAACTTGGCCGTGCCCACCTCGCCTGGTGACCTGCACAGCTCCCAGCCACCACCACCGCCTGCAGGCCCTGGGAACGGCGTCGGCCAGGCAGGGCACGATCACGCACTCCATTTTTTGACGGGGGCTCCAAAAAGAGCAGCTCGTGGTGCTACCTTGCCACAGCTGCATATGAAACCCATCCCTGCGCTCGCCCACGCATTGAGCATCGTCTAACCGATCCCTATCCCCACTGGTGTGGCCTGGGCCCCACTGGCCGATTTGCCCCCCTAGATGGGATATAGGCTGCTCCCTTCGGACTTCGAGGGGTATATCCCCAACTGGGGTGGTGAAATGGTGGGGCTCGGGATGGGGATGGGGATGGGGATGGGGATCTGCTAAACCATGCTGACGCACGCACCCTGATTGTGACCATGGAACAGTGCAGTGACCATGGCTGCACCACCAGCCGCCAGATCCCTACCAGACAACATTGAGGCCAGACTGTCGAGCCAAGAGCAGACGCGTTGACGAGGACACCGCTCGGTAGTTCACTACGGCCCCGCTTGAGGAGCCCGCCCTCAGCCTACCCTCGCCGACCATGGGAGGGGAGCAAGGCCCACGCGAGATGTGCCGCCAAGCGCAGGATCGGGGCAGGCGACAGGACGGGAGGCGCACGCGACAGGCGGGTCAGTCGGACTTCTTGGTGGTATTCTCCACCTCGGAGTAAGCGAGCGAGCCGCTGAATATGAGGACGGCAGCTATGCTGTGCAGGACCGTCCAAGGGCTTTCGAACCACACGACCGACACGATGGTGGAGAGAAACTTCCTCACGGTCAGGATGATGCCCAACGTCAAAGGGGACACGATGGAGCTGGTCCGGAAGACTCCCTTCAGGCAAACGACGTCTGCGGCGCCGTGAAAGATCAGCCATGCCACCCTCGAGGGGACGGGCGCGAGAGGGGTGGCCTCGGAGCGCAGCGCGGCCGAGATGCTCGAGGCCAGACCGAGGTCCTCGAACATGAGTATCAGTGGGACGAGGGCAACTATCTGAGACGTAAACAGGTACTCGTCGCTGAGCTGGTTCCTGTCTGCTAAGTGCGCATACTTCTGGTAGAATCCAGACTGGACGAAGCCCAGGACGCCCTGCAGCAGCTGAACCAGGGCAAGCAAGATCATGCCCAGCATCCAGATCCAAAGAGAGTCATCCGACACGCTTGCATCGTCCGTCCTCGCGCGGGCAGGTACTGCGTCTGAGCAATCACTGCAACTCGCAGAGGGAGCGCGGATACTTTTGGCCTCTCCCATCGATGCCAAGAATACGCCGATGGAAACAGCGCAAACGCAGAGGATCTGTTTCCGACTATACCGATAGCAGAAAAAGAGCCTACCCAGAACTACGGTCGCAATGAGGTTGCTCGACCGCACCAGCGTAAACATCGTCATGCTAATCTTGAAAGAGAAAGCGTAGTTTGCTAAAATCGACATCGTGCTCCACAACAACGCGAATTGCAAGTGGCTTGACAGCGGCGCTGCAACACGGGCTGGTTTGAAGCCCGAGAATCGCCCAGGAAGGCCCTGCAGCAACAGCAACAAAGTCTTGGACAGGCTGAACAGATTCCCTGCCTGAGGATCCCCTTTCAGCACGGCCTCCATGGCGACTGTCGAGCAGATGCAGCCTCCGAAGACCATGATGATCGGTAGTACCTGGCCCCATCGAACATCGTCAAGCATTGACTACCGCACACACGCTGAGAGCAGCGTTGATAAAATAATGCCTCCACGAAATCAAATCAAGTAAATCGATGTGGCTCACTACGCAATGTGTTGGAGAGCGCTAGCACATTCATTACTCGAACCAAATGTGGCAACAGAGTCACGTGAGAACGCTGGTGCGGAAAACGACGCTGGAGTGACCTAAAGAGTTGGCAATGAAGGGCGAACAAAACTTACACACCGGCACGCACGGGCCAAGGCGCTACGTCACCGCCTGTGTCCGATCACATCTCCGCCACCGCGCCGAGCAGCCCCCTTACATGTTTGCGTCGTCTTCCGCCCGGTGATGCAACGGTCTGGACCCCCACGCATCTGGGCCAGCGCGTGCCGATCTCGCCCTCGAAGTCCTCAGGCCTGCGGCCTCCCGATGGTAAAGCTATGCCAAAAGCGAAGGGCCTCCCAGAAGCCCCCCCCCCCGATGCCTCCCAATGCCCCGGGTCTCTGGGCCCTCCCAGGACCCGCCCAGACCTCCTGGGAGCATCCCAGGGCCTCCCCAGGAAGGGGGGCACGGGGGCAAGAAGGCAGCGGCGAAAGAGGTCGGGCAGCGCCAAGGAGGGTCACCACTCGGGAGGTCACCACCACTTCCTGGAAATCGATGATCGCGGAGGAGGGGGGGGGATCGATGATCAAGGAGGCCTGTGACGTTTCTGAGCGCCTTTCGGAAACCTCGGGGGTCTTGGGGGTTCCACAGGGGCACGATTCCTCGAGGAGGTTGCGACCTCCCCAGTGGTGACCCCCTTGAGACTCACTGCCTGGGAGGGGAGAGGAGAGACAGGACAGGCTAGGTGCGCACGCGCCACATCTGAGATACTATCTCTCCCTCCCATCCCTTCCTATTGCGCTGATTATTTCTCTATTCGCGGACGCGTGTCATGGCCGACCTGGAACTCCCGAAAAAGACCACATTGTACAATGCCCTGTCGGAACACGTTTTCTGCGCACATAGGAGGAGGAGGAGGAGGAGGAGGAGAAGGAGGAGGAGGAAGAGGAGATGGCGGGTGAGCAGGAGGATGAGCAGGAGGACAATGAGGAGGAGGAGGAGGAGGAGGAGGAGGAGGAGGAGGTCGAAGGAGGAGGACGCGGACGAACAGCAGCAGTAGAAACTGGAGTGGAAGAAGCGGAAGGAGCAGGATGACCACGGGAAGGAGGAGGAGGGGAAATGAGGAGGCCGACAACGATGTTAATGGGGCCTGCGCTGGGGGCGAGAGCGCCAGTCTGAACGACGGGAGCAAAGTGCCGATCCGAAAGCGAGGCCCATGCTACAGCGGGAGCACCATGTCGAAACACCACAATCGAGCAGATTGAAAAAAACACCTGAAACAAACAAAAAAACGCTGTCCAATTCGGTGAAACCAATACGCGGAGAAAACTGGCTATCTTCCGGACGGAGTCAGGGGAGAGAGAAGAGTAGTATCCATGATGTGCAATTCTGGAGGAGGGAGAAGGAAAAATCCAGGCATCTGGAGAGAGGTCGAACAGCCTGCAGGGGGGCTGTGTTCGCCTTCCCATGGCTTGACTGATCTGGCAACTACACAGCGCTCAAGCAGCATGCGAAACCGCATAGATCTCAACTATCTCGCCTGCAGAACTCGTCTTAAACAACAAACAAGCAAACAAACAAACAAACGAACAACAAAATGCCATGCAGTCGTCTTTTATGGCTCCAACCCCATATTGGCAACTCTGGTCGATAAGCCATAGAGGATCAAACATTCGTGGATGATCGGTTCTAGTTACGCACGGGAGGGAGCTGAGACAAAAGAGGCAATGACGGTAAACATGGGCCCACGTAATCGCGAGAAGGTCAAACACGCGCAAATCAGAGTGAGGGGGCCGAACGGTCTTACACTTTCACTGGGTGCGTGGCTGAAAGGGGACTACGCGATCCGAATTTAATCATTGGTGCTTGTTTGTTGTTTTTGTCGTCGCCCTCGCCTGGGACCCGCCCGCAACCCACCCGCGACCCGCCCCGCGGCCACCACGAGACCCACCCGCGACCCACCCCGCGACACCCCCCGCGCCCACCCGCGACCCACCCACGTTCGACGAAGTAAGATCGGCACCTCTGCGTCGGGCTCGGTGTAGTGTGTTAAAAAAGTAGACGCCTGCGGCGGGGTTCATCAGAGCCTCACAGACTGCCGACAACCCCGCCGCCCTCTCACTCTTATCCACAATTGCGGGATGCTGCGCATTTCATGTACTCGAGGTTTGCTAAAGACCTACCACAGCCGGTCCTGGAATGACCGTCAACGTCATACTTGTTAATCAAAATGTCGACGGTCGTGCGTTCGAGCAACAACATGGCCAAACACCACGGATGGGGTTGGCATTTCCTGAAATATGTGCCATACACTGCTTCCGGAGTCCTCGAGCCACACACTGGGTTTTACTGGTGTGCTCCAGAGCCTCAGGGTCACCATCCCAAGGACGAGGCCCCTCTCAGTGCGAGGCCTGCTCCTGGAGGCGGAGGCGCTCTCGACAGCCTGCTCCCGACCAGCTGCCTATGATCCAGGTCGGAATGCGTGCTTTCTGCAGCCGACCTCCGCCCCGGAGGACTGCTGGCAAGCAACGTGGGGGTCGGCCTTCCAAGTGAGGCTCCATGGGCTCTGAAGGTGCGGGGTGTTTGGCTTTCAGGGGGGCGATCCCTGCTGAGAGGCACCCTGCCTTCTTAAAGGCAGGCCGGCGCGTCGCCGAGAGGCGCGTGGCTCCGAGGTCGACCTTCTTTCACCAAGGACACAGATAGCCAACGACAAACTGTATGCCTGAGGTGATCCAGCCTCCGAAGGTCTGGACCCCTTCCCCAGGATCGGCTTTTCATCCTGGGTCGCTTTGTGCGGGTCCCAAGGCCTGGCGAGGGCCCCACTTGGATCGCCGCGGGGGTTGCTAAGGGGATAGGGGGTTACGATTGGATGCTAAGGTGGGTTGTATCTGGCCTAATCTAGCTTATAAGGAGGCTACTACAAATGCCCTGAATGGCTTGGGTGGGTTTGAAAACTTCGCTCAGTGTGCGGAGCCCACTTAGCCCAGAACTTTACCTCCTAATCCATGTAGGGACTTTCTAGCCCACTCGAAAACTATGTTATGCCATGTATGTAAGGCACTTGGAATCCACTGAAACCCCTCTCCTCAGCAGCCACCGCGGTGATTCAAGCTGGAAGCCGAACATGCACCAACATCTCGCGTCGCAATTTCTCCGCAGCGCGAGAGGGTCTGCGCGCGTGCTGGCAACAGGCAGGGCCGTACCATTGATGCTCCTGCCCAGGCCCCCCTGACGAGCCGGGGTGTCCGCCGAAAGCCTACACAGCGAACCTGCTAAACAAGCTATCGAATATCATGGGCTTGATATCGTCAGTTCTAGAAAGTAAGAGCTGCATATAGATGAAGTTTCGGATTTACATGCTGAATTCTTGATTCGGCGCTGACGCCCCTCCTGGTGCGCCGCCACGGGGGGCCCAACGCAGATCCGAGGAATCCACGCGGACCTCCGAAAGTTTATGCTTATGCCGTTCCCTATTTGAGAAGTTGTTGCGTTGTGGTCTGGGGACGCCGACGCAGACCAGTCGGGGGCATCCGAGGGGGGGGGGGGCGTCCAAGCATGTGCGGCGCGGCCCAGGAGCGGCCAAGAACCGCATTGAAAGAAGGAGAAGAAGAAGAAGAAGAAGAAGAGGGACGATGAAATCTGGGCAGATATCGTGGCCCAGGCCATGGTATCCACCCCAGCCCTGGTCATCACCCCCCTCTTGGCCAGCCCCGAGACGAAGAGGACGCCGCGGAAGGAAGCGCCGCTGGGGCGAGCCGCCTGCCCGGAGCCGCGAGCCGCGCCCCTTGGGGTGGCGCGCCGGGCGAAGCCGTCCGTGTCCACGAGCTCGCGGGCGAGGGCCACGCCGCTGTCCCACGAGGGGGGAGGGTGGCCTCGGGGGCCACGCCTCCCGCCCTGCCTCCATCCATCCCTCCGTCCCTCCCTCCGTCTTCCCGACCCCCTCGCCGCGTCGCGAAACAAGACGAGCAAGCTTGCCTGTAGGCTTTAGGAGTCCGAGCTCAAGCCCTAGAGAACAGGCCCGCTAGACCCCACCCTCTGGCTTGCCCTGGCACGGTCAAACTATGCGAACGGCTTCCGTGGTATGCGCATGGCTGGCTCTGCTATCCGCATGGCTACTTCTTTTTGTTTTTTGGACAGAATTCACCACCGCTCGCAGCGCCAGCAACTCTCGACCACATGCATTGTGTGCGAAACCCTTGCGGCGTCCAACCACTTATATAAAACACAACGACAGCCGATCGCAACGCCGAGCGTAGCAGAGGCAAAATCACGATCGCTCTAGACTCAGGCTGGGCACGGGGGAGGAGGAACGAGGAGGAGGACAAGGAGGAGGAACACACAGGCTAGGCAATATGAGGCTGCGTCCCCGACTTTTTCCGGCCGCCTGCGATCACAGCACGGCCACCTTGTCACCCCGACTGTCCTCAGCATGCTGCGTCGTTCTCGGCCGAGGGCCGACGCATTGCAGTTTCAGCGCACGTTGCCTTTCGGCTCCTCTTCCTCCCCCCCCTCCTCCCATCCGCATGGCTACTTCTGTATCCGCGCCCCAACAATCGTTACACTCAGAAGTAGAGTAGGGTAGAGCAGAGCAGAGCAGAGTAGAGTAGAGAAGAGTAGAGCAGAGTAAGAATAGAGTAGAGTAGAATAGAGTAGAGGAGAGGAGAGAGGAGTAGGCGTAGAAGCAGGGTCGGGCGGGAGTAGTAGGAGTCATGTTAGCCAGGTCGAGCGAGTCAAAAGGCCCCGCCTATTCCCTCCCTCCCTCGCACAACATCATAATCAAGTATGGCATAACTTGATTTTGGGATTGGAACGCGTTCCCACCTCGCAAACGGAAGGCGCTCGCGCGTGGTCCCGCTTCCGACGGCTCGGCGAAGAGAAAACTACGCTGGCCGCGCAAAGGCGGTAGCGGAAATCTTCCTGTGGGCACGGCGAAGACAACGCATGCGCCGCGCTGACACAGCATTGCCACTTGCACTCATAAACTGCGAAGCGTTTGGGCGGTGTCGGCAATTCGCCCGCTGTCGCGCGGCCCCGCTCCCACGATCGCTGTCGTGCGATTCGGCGAACGAACCATGCGCCGCGCCCCCCGCTGGAACGCTACTGCCGACCCACGTGCACACGGAAGCTGGGCGAGGGCAACAAGTCGCCCACTCACGCGGGCCTCGAGAACATGGCAAGTGCCAAGAATGCGACGCGCCGCAGCGGGAACGCCACGTTCAGGCGAACTCTGCGCGGCGCCGTAGCTAGAGCGACAGTTTCGCCGGCTCGCGCGTCGACGAAAACGCATGCAAAAAATGTGCGCCGCGCCCGAGCAACAACTCGATTCTCTAGAACAATGAGCGCGGCGCAGGGGCGAGAGCGACACTTCGGTTGTTCGCGCGGCATGTGCGCCCCTTTCCCACTCCTGCCACGCATTTTGCAACATGGATGACAGAATGTCCATCTTGAGACGGAATAACATAGATGTGTCAATTTTCTCGACAGGTAGGATGGGACCACTGAGATTGGAGGGCTATCGGCCGGAGAAGTGGCAGAGTGGGAGTATGTTTCAAAAAGGAAAAATTACTCCGACGGAAGGACCCCACATGAGAATCCTCTGGGCGAATCTGGAAAAAGCCCTCACCATCGTCCTCGTGGTTGGTGAAGCGTCCTGGCTGTCTCTTCTGCGTATATTTCTTCTCGCCCTGGCGCGGGCCCTCCCCCCGCTCCCTACGTTGCCCCCGACCTCGCCCTCCTGTTTTGGCTCCGGACATTCAGAAAGTGGCCCGGGAGTGGTGTTCTGGGAACACGAAGAACACGAAGTGGCGTACAATTGGCTCCGGGCATTCAAAATGTGGCCCGGGAGTGGTGTTCTGGGAGCACGAAGAACACGAAGTGGCCTACAGTTGGCTCCGGGCATTCAAAATGTGGCCTGGGAATGGCGTTCTGGCAGCGCGAGAGCCCAAAAGTGGCGACAGATACAAGAATTGGATGACCCGCTCGGATTAGTAACATGATCCGCGGGCCCCATAGGGAGGGGGCTCCCGTTTTAGACTTTCTCGCAATTCACTCACAAATGTGGCCTGCGAATGGCGTTCTGGCAGCGCGAGAGCCCAAAAGTGGCGACAGTTACAGGAATTGGATGACCCGCTCGGAGTAATAACATGATCCGCGGGCCCCATAGGGAGGGGGCTCCCGTTTGAGACTTCCTCGCAATTCACTCACAGATGTGGCCTGGGAATGGCATTCTGGCAGCGCGAGAGCCCAAAAGTGGCGACAGTTACAGGAATTGGATGACCCGCTCGGATTAATAACATGATCCGCGGGCCCCATAGGGAGGGGCTCCCGCTTTAGACTTCCTCGCAATTCACTCACAGACGAGGCCCAAGGCGAGTGAGTGAGTGAGTGAGTGAGTGAGTGACTGACTGGTGATGATCATCATCATCATCATCATCATCATCATCATCATCATCATCATCATCATCATCATCAGCAGCAGCAGCAGCAGCAGCATCATCATCATCATCGTCGTCATCATCATCATCATCATCATCATCATCACACTCTCTCACGCGCACACTCATCATCATCATCATCATCATCATCATCATCATCATCATCATCATCATCATCATCATCATCATCATCATCATCATCATCATCATCATCATCATCATATGTGAGTGCTGATGAGTCAGTAAGTGAGTGAGTGAGTGAGTGAGTGAGAGAGTGAGTGAGTGAGTGAGTGAGTGAGTGAGTGAGTGAGTGAGTGAGTGAGTGAGTGAGTGAGTGTGTAAGGGATGATGAGTGAGTGAGTGAGTGAGGAATGAGTGATGATGATGATGGTGGGTTCCTACCCTGCGCGGGGTGTCCAGAGAAAAAACAAGAACCCCACTTTGGATGTGGGGAATAAGGATAAGAGTCAACTTAATCAGGTCGAGCGAGTCGGAGGGCCCCGCATATTCCCACCCTAGCTCCCACAACATAAGAATCAAATATGGCACAGCTTGATTTTGTGATTGGAACGCGCTCCCACCTCGCGAACGGAAGGCGCTCGCGCGCCGCACCGCTTCCGGCGACTTGGCGAAAGAAAACTACGCGGGCCGCGCAATGGCGGAAACGGCAAAACTTCTGATGAGGGCGGCGAAGGCGAAGCATGCGCCACGCTTACGCAGCACTGCTACTGTTACTCAAAAACTGCGCGGCGCGTGGGCGGGATCGGCATTCAATCCGCTCTCGCGCGGCCCCGCTGCCCGTCGCTTTCATGCGACTCGGCGAACGACGAGGGAACGCCACTTCCGAGCGAATTGCGCACGAAGCTTGGGCGAGGCCAACAAATCGCACACACGCGCGACCCCCCGAAATTTGTCGAGTGAAACAGATGTGCCGCGTCGATGTCGATGCGGGAGCGCCAGCTTCAAGTGAAATCTGCGCAGCGCTGACTCGACAACTACATGTTCGCCCGGTCGCGCTTCGACGAAGTTGCGTGCATAAATATGCGCCGCGCCCAAGCGGCAGCCCAATGCATGTTTGATTCGAGCATCGTCGACGTCTTGTGCTTTTGTTCACACGTAGGATGCAGGGTCCCAGATGTGTGGGCTATCGGCCTGCTGCGGTGGAGAGTAGGTATGTACTCACAGGGTTAAAATTGTGGAACGAGTCAGTGCGAGAGCGACATTCTCGCCCGCTCGCGCGTCGACGAAACCGCGTGCGAAAAATGTGCACTGCGCCCGAGCGGCCACGCATTTTGCAACATGGACGACAGAACAGTCATGTTGAAACGGGAAATAATGTTGTGCGATGTTTGACTGGTAGGCTGGGACCGCCTGGATGGGATTACTATCGGCCTGCTTAGCGGCAGGATGGGAGTATATTCAAACAAAGGAAGTAGTAATGATCGGGTAGGATAGAGTAAAGCAGAGACGATCAGTCTGGGGTACGTACGGAAGGGGGTAGAGTACGACTAGGGTAGAATGGAACCTACTATGAAAGAGCAGGGTAGATGGTAGAGTCAGTCGGGTAGAGTAGAGTAGACTAGAGGAGCGTAGACAAGAGTAGGGTGGAACAGGAGTAGTGTAGAGTAGGCACGGAATAAAGCATGATAGGAGTAGAGGGGAGTAGAGTAGAACATAATAGAATACAGCAGTGCAAAGTATAGTGCAATAAGAATACACCACGGTAGAGTAGAGAGGGCTCGACTCGACTAGACTGGATTAGAGTATTGCAAGGCTGGGTAAGGTAGAATAGCGTCGAGTAAAGCAGGATAGAGTAGAGTATGGTATATGGTGTAGTACAGTCGGGTACACAAGAGCAGAGAAGAGCTGCGTAGAGTAGAGTAGAATAGTAGAGACCGTAAAGTGAAGCAGACCAATCCAGTCCAGACAATCTACTCCAATCTATCGAGTCCAGGCCGGTCCATCCACCCCAGTGCAGCCCAATATTCTCCAGGCCAGCGTGCTTCAGTCCATTCCAGTAAATTGCAAACCAGTCTTCTGATGTGTTTGAAATCTGCGTTGGCTGGTACTATGTTTTCGACCTCCGGGGGCCCTCGCCGGTCGCAGGAACAATCAAAGAAGAACTCCGAATGAAAGAACGTTCCCGTGGAAGTGATCGAGAACTCTGGGGGTCGACGTTGCGACAAAATCAAGGCGTCGGGGGTCTGGGCTCGCTGCCTCCATCCCTCGGCCCGCCTCCCTCCCTGCCTCCTCCCTCCTCGCGGCGCTGCGGTTCTGGACGGGCCCGCAAGCAGAGCCGATCCCGTCATCCCTCCCTCCCTTCTCCTCCTACTCCCTCCCTTTCTCTCCTCCTCCTCCTCCTCCTCCTCCTCCTCCTCCTCCTCCTCCTCCTCCTCCTCCTCCTCACCACCACCACCACCACCACCACCACCACCACCACCACCAAGCCCCCCCGGCCCGAGAACGGCGATTCATGGGAGGCTGCGCAAAAGGATGCGCATTCATACCTCGCGCCCCGCATGGCGCGCCCTCCTCTCGCGGCGAGATGGCGGTTCCTGGCGGCGTGGCCGATCTGGTGTTTCCGGAAAATCTTGGATCTCATGAAATTGACTCCTTGGAGCGCTCAGAACGCGAGCACCGAGGAACGACTTTGTGATATTTCTGCTGAATTCCGCTACGTTGATCTGATCTGTTTTAGTGGCACAGGAGAGCGAAGAGGAGATCTGGATACAGTTCGAACCGTACTGCCCTTCCATACTGCCTGGCGCTCAGGCTGGAGTTCCCAGCCCGCGCGCCAACAAGATCTGTGGTTGCACCATTATTGTTCGCCGTCGTGCCCCCCGTAACCCCCATTTGATGGACACTCCTCCTGTACCCGCGAAGCTGAGAGGTCGCGTCGCTTTAACACGCCTTCGGGGAGGAAGGTTTGACATCCTCGCGCCCATGGCGCATTTCCCCCCGCGACCGTCGGGCCGACGGCAGGCGACGGAGTCCGCGCTCGCGGGCACGCTGCACCACGAGTACAGAGCCACTGTTGACGCCCTCTGCGACTGGAGCGAGAAGACCCTGACCTGGGCGCGAGGACGGTCTGCAGTCTTCTTCGGCTACGACCTGACTGGCGGCTTCGGCCTCAGGCATCGCGGGCAGCAAGTCCACGAGCAGGTCATCTCCGACGCGCTCGGCCCGCGCGGCCGCTAGGCGCAGCACTGCGCCGCCGACAAGCTGCTCGAGATCCTCGAGCGCGTCGCCACGCGCGCCATCACAAGCGACTTCGACATTGGCCCGACCTTCCACGGCGCAAGGAGCGCCCCCCACATCGACCACGTGGCCATCTTCTCGTGGCAGGCGCCCTCGACGCGGACGGCCCTGCCGCTCAGGGGCGCCAACTTGCGCCTGAAGCTGATCCCGCGCCCTGGCCGCCAGGATCATGCCCCGATCTTGACTGGCACTGGCGCGGCGGCGTTCGTCCGCGAATTCGAGGGGGCCTTCGCCCAGCGCCCCGACCATTTCCACGCCGGCGCCCCCGACGCCGCGCGGGGGCGCTGGATGGGGCAGCACCCCACAGCAGCGCAGAAGCACTTCGCGGGCCGAGCACCAGTGCATCCACGCGTTCAACGGCTTCGCTCCTAGCGGCTTCAGCTCTCGGCGGACCGCCGCGATCTCCGATAGGCTGGCGGGGGCTCGACCGAGATGGCGCGATCTCCGATGGCTGGCGGGCGTCGCGACGCCTGCGCGCCCACCGACGCGCGCGAGTGGACGCCCAGGAAGAGATGCTCGTCGCCGACGTGCACGAGGCTCGGCAGAAGCGGCACTTCGCGGAGGCGCGGCGCCTGGGCCACCAGGTGGCTGCCCAACGCAAATGGCCCCGCAGGCGGCGCTGCGACGTCGGGAACAGCCTCGTCCCCAGGCGCGCCGAGACCGCGCCGCACTTCGCCCAGACCGGCGTCGCGGGCGGCCTGGACGCGATTCCGATCGACTTCGAGGAATTCCGCCAGCAGTATTTGGAGGCGCTCTCGCGGGCGCCAATGCACGCGCGCGACCACCTGGACCTCGGCCGCGAGGACTTCGATAACTGCGGGGACAACAAGCGACTAGTACCAGATCTGGAGCAACCGCACTGGGAAAAATTGAGCCTCCCTATTCCTGCCTGCCGTCCTTCGTCCTCCCTTTCTTGTTTCCCCTATCCTCCTCCCGCTCCCGTCCTCCCGTCCGCCCCCGTCCTCCTGCCCCTACCGCCGTCCCTTTTTCCGTCTCCGCCCACCCCTCTCAGCCCCTCCTCCTCCGCCACCTTTTTGCTTTCGGGGTACGGGCGGGGCGGGCAGTGCGGGGGAGGCGAGAGATGAGAGGTAAGGAAGGACAAGGAAGAGCAGAGGGAGGTTAGAGGGAGGAAGAAGAGAGGAAGAGGTAAGAGAGAAGAGACGAGGGAGCGAGAGGAAGGAAGGGTAAGGAGAGGGGAGGGAGGCTAGAGGGGGGAGGAGGTGCGTGGCACAAGCACTGACCTCAAGCGGACTACGATTTTCTATCATCCCTGACCTCGCGGACCGAGGACTTCTGATGCTCTAGAGTCCCCGCGACGAGCAGCGCGAGCAGGAGGAGCAGGCGAAAAGGATGGGGAGGAGGATTGGAAAGGGATAAGGAGAGGATCGAAGGAGGAGGAGTAGGAGGAGCAGGAGGGTGCACGGGGGGAAGGGGGGAGGACGACGGGAAGGAGATGAGGAGGTAGGACGAGGCGTAGCAGGATGAAGAACAGAAGGAGCAAGAGGGTGACGTCGAGGAGGTGAGGAGATAGGCTACAGAGCTGAGCGCCGCCCGCGGTCGCACCTGAGGCTGTGTGATCGTGTGTGTGTGAGAGAGAGTTTCGCTATATATGTGCACCTGCTCTCGTGCGCGTGCGTGCGCTGGGCAAGCGAGGAGGCGGGCACGCCATCCACCAGTTCGCGAACCGATGGAGCCGCCTTGCGCCCATATCCACTGGGCGTGCACCCGAAAAAAAAAGCCAGCGGAATCTGAGCGCGCCCCGAGGCGGCTCCGCAGGAGCCCAGTCGAGCAGGCATCTGCTGGCGGCGCCTACGCAGCTGGAGGGAAAAGCCCGATCACGAAGCACCTCTCGACCCCGAACCCTTCCTTCTCGAGCCACTCCGACCAGATCGTCTTCAACTCGGCCTTGAGGGCCAACACACTGCTGCCGCCGTGGTCGGCGAACCGCTCGCTGGTGCGCGGGTTCGGCGGAACGTGGCCGCACCAACCCTGGCCCACGTTGTTGCGCCAGATCGACGCACCGTACTCGGGAATGAACATGCGCGCCTCCGCCTGGTCGATGGGGTGGAGCCCCTCCAGGCTCCTGTTCACAGGCGCAGCCTTCGGCTTTGCCTTGCCCTTCGCCTTGGCCTTGGCTGCTGCCTTGGCCGCTGCCTGGGCCACCTGGGTGGCCTTCTGCAAATACTCCTGCTTGTAGCTCTTCTGCTCCGCCTTGGTCGCTGCCGCCGACTCCTTGGCCTGCTCCATCTTCTGGATGTCGTTCTTGTCGAGAACCTCCGCGGCGTCGTCCACCTCGAGGATCGTGTCGACGTCGAGCTCGCCCTTCTTCTGCTGCGAGAGGCGCTTGAACAATATCTCGACCGCCTTGGCGTCGGAAGTCTGCAGCACCTGCTTGCACACGCTCCAAAGGAGGCCGAACAACGAAGAGGCGACGGGGACGACGAGGCCGAAGTGCTTCGCGTACATCGCGACGGTCGCGCGAGAACTCGTCCACCACGACTTCTTACAGGCGATCTCCAAGAACGGTCCGTCGCCATCATCGTCCCAGAACAGGCGCAAGCCAGGGCGCAAGGAGCCCAGGACGCGCCTCGGCAACTGGACGCACTGCGCGAACCACGACTTCCACTCCAAGCCGACAATGCGGACGGCGTCGCCCTTGAGATCCCACACTGGCTTCAGGACGGGCTCCGCGAGGTCCGTCTCCAAGGTGAACCACGCCTTCCCCCCACCAGCCCCCAAGGTGCAGGGCCAGAAGAGGACGCTCGACTTCGGGAAGGGATGAAGGGCCAAGTACCACTCGCGAGAGCCATCGGCCTTCAAGAAGCCAACACCCATCAAGTTGTCCAGAGTGAACACGTCACCGAGCCAAGCGTCCTTGCATTTGGAGAAGTTATTGCTGGCGAGCGCCTCGCGCATCATGTACAAGTCGGCGGTGGGCAAGTTCATGTTTCGAACGGACGGGCTGAACCATCCAGGGTTGTCAGCGGTTCCGCATACGCCCTTGAAGTCCATGGACATGTCCTTCTCGGCTGGGCTGAAGGCGTTCTTGTGCAACCTGTCGCGGGGGTCGAACGGCGCCGAGTGTATCTTCACGGGCTCGTACTTGTGCTTCTCAATCAACTCGCTCTCCAAGACCGTGCCCATCAACCTCGCAGGGCGCCTGAACTCCCTGCATGGGACGGGGGCCGACGAATTGGCCTGGTAACCGTTCATGCCCTCAATGACCTGGTGGCGATGCACTGCAAGGTCCGATCACGGATCATCTTCTGGAGGTCCTGGTGGGGGCGGTAGTCAACGTCTGCAAGGGCAGCGATGATCTGCTTGTTAGAAGTTAGCTCGAACTGGTGCCGCGATAAGATAGCCTCGTCAACATTCGTCTTGCCATCGTAGATCATGTACCCGTTCTTGGCGACCAGGTCCTGGCGGAAGGCGTCGATGACTCTCTCTTGGTAGCCGCGGCCCTCCACGCAGACACCGAACATCTTCCCAGGCCAGCCGTGCATCCACAAGCCGCGAACGAACAGCTCCGTAACGCACCCCATGCACAACTGCCCAAAGTAGTACGCGAACTCATCCTCCACCACCGCGTCCATGGAGGCGTCGTTCAGGAGGTGGCCGAGGCTGTAGTCTGGGCTGGCGGGCACCATGAACTCTGCAGACGCGAGCGCGTGAACGTTGAGCAAGAGCTTGGTGTTCTCGCAGACGAACTTGGCGTAGTCCCCAGTGACCATGCGGATGATCCACCCCGAACAAGCATTGACAGACCGACAGCTCCGATTCTGCTCCGTGTGGTAGTCGTCCAGCGGCTTGGTGGTTGCCACGATGCAGTTGATCAAGCGTCGATTGTCATCGTTGGACAGCGTCATGATGGAAACCACGCACGCGTTGCCGCAACAAGCCCGCGAAGACGTGTCTTCGAACGTGACCTTCCGCTGGGCTGTTGGGCCATCGGCCGCCGCGGCGCCGTCACCAGCGCCGACGCGGGCCCGAAGTGCAGTGACGAACCCCTTGCCTTTGAGCATGTCCGTCTCTAGTGCCAGCAAGGTGCGCTCGAAAAGGTGCACCGCCCAGTACCCTTTGTTCTTCTTGCAAGCGTGCAATGCTGCCCCAAACCGACACATAGCGATGCGACGGCCAACGGGGTGGTTCAACCGACTCTTCAGGAAGTCCCACAGCTCCTCCTCCAGAAGCCGCTGGCGCGGGAAGGCGCAGATCTGGGCACCCTCCAGCTGCTCGACCATGGCGGGGGCCATCTCCATGAACAAGGGGAGCTCATTGGGGCGGAACCGATCCATGACCACGCGAATGACGCCTTCGACCTGCCAGCGACGACCCTCGTTGTTGAAAGGGCCGTGCTCGAAGTTCCACGATATCAACAACAATAACAGCAGCTCCCACTTCTTGATCCGCTTGACCATCCCCTCGAACACGCACTTCGTCATGTGCGACTGGCCGGGCCAGATCCACACGTTAACCTTAAAGTGGTAGAGCAGCGCGTGCACGCCGCTGACCCCGTCAGATCCAAGGTCCATCGCGAGGCCGCGCCCTGCCCAGTCTCTCCAATTCGCGTCTCTCCAAGCTGCCACATCGGCATCGTAGCTGGAGAACTTGAAGCCGTTGTAGATTGTACTGGTCTGGAGCTGGGCGTCGAGCTTCTGGATCCACTTCATCGCCGTCTGTCAGTGCACCTTGGGTGGCCGCCACTTGGTCGCGTCCTGGCCCCTCAGAAGCCACGAAGACTGGCGCTGGATCACCGAATCTGGCGCCACGGACCCCTCGCGCTTCCTCTTCAGCCCCCCCTGCCCCAACAAGTGCATGTCATCGATGCCGACGTCGACCTTCAGACGGGGCATGGGGGCGACCCCATGCGCACGAGGACACGGGCACCCATCCCCCGCACGCCCCCCCACCCCCCCCCCCCCAGACCTGGAGACCCGACCCGGGCCTAAAATCAAGCAGCCCACCTGGGTGAGCGGCCCGACGGCGTGGGTGATTTAGTTGTGGTTGTAGTCGATTTCGCCTCCTGGGAGGGCGAAATCGACTACAACCAGTACTAACTCGGGGTTCGTGACCTGGATCGCCCCCCCGCGCTCTGGGCGCCCGTGTCCTCGGACGCGCGACGTTGCCTTCACGCCCCGAAGCACCACAGGGCAACACACGACGCCGACGTTGTTGGCATACGTGAGCAGGGTGTTCGTGACCGCCATGGCTGCGGGGGAGGCCTTGTCGCAGGCGATGCCAACGACCCTGTAGTCCGCAGAGACCTGGGAGCCTGCCAACACGCACTGGAACAACTTCGCGTCGAGCATGGGGTCGGAGGCGCTGATCTCTTTATTCTTGAACGTGAACGTGGTTGGCTCGCCCGAGTCCTCGCGGCCGTGAAGGTGGCCCGCCAGCACCCTCTCCAGCTGCAGCGCCAGGTGGTGCAAGACCTGAGAGACGAGCCAGGAGAATATCTTTCGGATCGCGCCAGCACGTAACAAGCGCATGAGCGGCCACGGCTCGGCGCACTTGAACGGGCCCTCGTGCAGCGGCGATGTCTGCTGGATGCTTGACACCCACGACTCCAGCAGGGGCGCCATCGGGCGATCGAGCTCCCACTCCTTGGCGACGTCTGGCCAGACTAAGGTCAGGTCGGAGTCCACGTAGGCGTCGACGACGATTCCGTCCGCAAGCGCCGACGAAGGTCTCGGCCACCTGCATTTCCATTCAGCCAAGAGGAGGATATTGAACTCGCGCTTGACCTCGCAGTGGGCCGCGGACTTCAACAGACTCTGCAAAGCGCTCTTGGCCGCAGATGGCCCATCCTCGGCCTTCATCCCCCCGCGGGCTGGCGGGGCGAATGACCACCGAACCAACTGCTCCAGGAGCATGACGGTGTTGACGCACGGCGTCGGGAGGCATCTCCACTCATATGGAATGTCGGTCTTGCTCTTATCTCCAGAGCTCGTTGACTGAACGATGTGCTGCCCAGGGAAGTGGCCCTCTATGTGTTCCCGCCAGCTCTTTCGGCATGCCTGGAACCATCTGCTGGGCATGCCCTTGAAGGCCTTCACGCCCAAGACCCTGTAGAGCTCAGCCGCGGGCCAATACACACGACAACCTGCGTCCCGAGCACGTTGGAACACGAATACGGGCATGCTGGACCACGAGTCGGCGATGTCCGCACGAATCGCCACTGATCCCTCCCGAAAGCGGGACATGATGACTTGCAGGGGCACGGCTTTCGGCTTGTCAGGGAAAGTGATGAGCACGTGGCCGTTCCCGTCCTTGTACACGTCCTTCTTGAGCAGGTCGCACAAGAGCTTCACGACGGGCTCCGAGCCCTCGCGGACGCCGACCACGGCGCCCTTGCCGTCGCCGTCGTACTCGACCTCCCACGTCATGGAGCCCTTCAGCATGTAACGGTCGAGCGTGATCACGTCCGTGATCTGCGTGATGTCGCCGTCGACGTCGTCGATGTAGGTCCTCTCGGCGTGTGGCACCCACGGGGCGTCGACGCTGCGGGCGTCGGCGGGCGCTGCCTTCTGGCCCCATTCGACCCCGTCCACGTCGAACGTGTAATCGTCTGCGACATCCATGTGGTTGCCACGTGCGAACCACACCTCAAAACATAACTGGAGCCAAAACGGCTACGGTGGAGAGGGCTTCGCATCGGCTCGTTGCTTTGATCACCCCACTCTCGCCGAATGCGACATCGCGGGGGGCCACGGGCTTGGGTGGGCGATGTCCCGAGGGCGGGCTTGCAATTATAATTGCAAACCCGCCCTCGGGACATCGTCGCAACTCCAGGCTCACTCGACGGCCTCCTATGAGGCCGTCGAGTGAGCCTGGAGTTGCCATGGCCTCTTGATCCCACCTCCTTCTCTCTACTCTGGCTGAGGCGACCTCTGTCAAGGCACGCGCTGCACACTCCGATTCCGTGAACCCCCCCCCCGCCCCTCCGCCCTCTATCCTTCCTGCCCGCCCCTCCTACTCCAGTTGCTTCGACAATCCCCATTACATCCACCCTCCCTTCCCCACCTAGCCCTCCCCCGCCCTGTCCGCGCGAATGGCGGGGACGGCAGTCGCGCCAGAGACCTCGGCGGCGACGCGCGATCTGCGGCGGGCGGAGCGGGGGGGGAGGCGGATGGAGGACGAGCGGAAGACGGAGGGGAGCAGAGGGGAAACTGAGGGAGGGAAAGGGTGACGACATGACGAAAGGGATAAGGGGGACGACGGTAAATTCACCTTGGGGACGAGGGAATGACTGATATTTCAAACCTGCGAGCTCGGTGGCCCGAAGGAGTCAGTCCCGCGGCGAGACGGCGCTGGGCCAATCGCCTAAAACTGGCACGCTGAGCGAGCACTGGCAGGGAGGTCGCACCCCAGAACGCGACCTCGCTATTCCTGCAGATGCGCGCAATCTGATTTCCGTTCGATCGTGCAGTGAATCGCTGCACGATAAACTCGCCCCCAACATAAAAGAACCATCGACTCACATCGCAAACTCGCACACCGAATGCGCATATCTGCAATCGTGCTTTCAAACGTAAGCACTATATAACGCGCAGCCCCGCCTGAACACACACACACACACACACACACACACACACACACACACACACACACACACACACACACACACACACACACACACACACACCTATCGCACTCTCACTGGACATGCCCAGCCCAGGCCAACTCACCCAAGAGACGTGACCGATCATCGAGATGTCGGAGCTCAACCGACGACTACCTTACACGTTCAGCTTGACGATCTTGCTCTGCTTACTCTGCTTGAGCTTCTCCGCGCCCCTCTTGCGAGCCTCCTTCATGCTCTCCTTCTTGGCATTGGCCTGCTCCTGCTGCACCTTCTCCACCAAGGCGTTGGGGGCCAGAACCTTCGTGGTGGCCGAACGCTTGTCCGACCACGTCTTGAAGTGCTCCTGCGCGTCGGCCTCCAACTGGCGAGGGTTCGACACGTAGCTCTTGTACTTCCACTGGCCCTTCTTGTCCTCCTTCTTGAAGAAGGCCTTGAGGAGGACGTCGGGCATGCAGGCGAAGACGAGCCGAGCCCTCATGTCATCAAATTGTCTTTCAAGCCCCAGGCGTACGTGATGCCCGTCTCCTCGGGGACCTCAGCCAGGTCGCCATTGAAGTGCTTCACCGTCTTGAGCTTGCCGTCCTCTTTGTCGAAGTCCAAAGAGTAGCACCCAACGACCATGTAGTTGATCGAACCATTCTCCTGAACGCCTCCACGAGTCACAAAACGGTGGAGACGATTTCCATAATGTGCGATGCGCTCGTCACGATAAGACTGCCACACCTCAACATTCTTGAACTCCTTCGGGAGCTTCCTCCCAGACGGGATCTGGAGAGCAAAGCTGACCAGCTCGTTGTAGTTGTCCTTCTCGGCGGCCAGCTTGACCACAGAGTCTTCGGTCATGTCGCTGTTCGTCATGAGGACGCCCACCTTCGCAGACTCATCCATGCAGGCCAACGTCTCAGCCTTATCCAGCATCGGCGCGCCCTCGATCGCCTCCTCCTGCCTGCGCGTGCGCTGGTGCTCCTGGAACTTGCCGCACAGCGGCATGATGAGCGAACGGTCCTTCAAGCAGCCATCCACCATCTCCATCAAGCAGTTGTGCACTGTGGAGGCCGCCGCGTCGTTGGAGTTCCCTTCCTTCTTCGGCGTCGGGAGGCGCAACACCGCAGAGGAGAAGTCGCCGCCCGACTGGAGTGAGCTGCCATCGGCACCGGCGGCGCCCGACTTCTTTGCAGGAGTCGGAGGCATGGCGGCGCCTCGAAGAGGAACCTCGGACTCCTCAAGAAAACATTCGGCCAAAATGGCTGAGGAGGTCACACGCGGAAACGTGGGCATGTGGGCGATAAGACACATCCCCCAAACATCCGACCCCCCTCGAAAGCCAACTCAGAGCAAACATAAATCATAGTTGCCAACAAGCATCCATTCATAACAAACCGTCCGCATATTCCTAAGCATGTCGTGCCGAAGTGTGTGAAACATGTGCGAAGTGCGTGACGCATGTGCGATGTTGTGCCATGCCCCCCCCAGAAGGCCCCACCCCGATCCCCCTACTCTACTCAACCGAGAAGCGCTTGACAGGGTACCCCCAAGAATTTGCGACGCACGCCCCGCCACCCGTCGTGGCTCGGTCTACTGGGGGCGGGGCGCGAGGATGAGGACGAGGAAGAGAGGGGGGGTGAGGACGAGGAGAAGGATTTGGAGGACGAGTTTTTATGTTTGCGAAGTATAAGAAAAACCACACTCAGTACTGGTCGTGGTTCCTTGTGGTACTCGGAATAACCTGACCGCGGTCATTTCGAAGGCTCCTCGAGGTCGGGCGGCACCGCCTCACAGCGTTCCCACGGAGGCACTTCGACTCGCACTAGAGCCACGGCTTCGGCATGATGGCCGACGGCGACGCCACCCACGCCGCCCTGGCGATGAAAATGAGGTGGGTGATGAACCTCACCGAGGCAATATACATGTTTGCCCCTCCCTTCTGCGAGGCGTACCACGCGCCGCTCTCAACACGCGGCATCGTCTTGCTGGAGATCGCCGCGGGCCCGGCCGCGACGTCGCGGAGTTCGACGCGCGTGTTGCCGAGCGGGCCCCGAAGACCATCCCGGCCCACATCAGGCGCTCATCTGGCACCACTACGTCACCGCGGCGCTCTACAAGAGCAAGTCCGATCTCCGGGCGAAGCGCTTCCTCCGCGGCCTCTGCCGCGTCGGGGCGGCTCGGTGCAAATCACCGCTCCGGCGCGCACCACCCGACCTCCCACCTCCGCGAGGGCGCGGCTACCAGCGCGGCCAAAACCGCGAAGGGGCACTTCTACGCCAGGAGGGACTTCTCGGTCGTCTGCGCCGCCTTGACACGTCCGCCCCCGCCACCAAGGAGGACGCGAGCAACGCCGTCGAGCCCTTCGAATGGGGGGCTCTTCGCCGCGCTGTCGAGGCGGCGGCGCGGCCCGAGGAACAAGTCCATCCCCGCCAGCAGCGCGAGCTCAGCACCTCTCGCGTCGCGGGCGCCGGCGGCGAAAAGGACGCGCACTACCGTTGCGGCGCCTTCACGGGAGACGCGCCCGCGGCGCTCCTCTTCGCGAGGAACTCCCGCGACCCCGTCGCGGCTCGGCTCCGTCGTCTACGCGCTGCCGCCAGGGCCGCCCACGACCGGCCCGACCCGCCGCCCCTCCACGACGACTGGAAGCGCCAGCCACTTCCCCCGCCAGCCCCACGGGCCGACATCGACACGAAGATCTGGCCAAGCGAGATGACGCGCGCGGCCCGGCGCCCACTCCACGAGGCGGCAGCCCCACTTGGCGCGCGGATCTACGCGGACGACACCAACCACGCGACCGTCATCACCACGGCCAGGAACGCAGGTTTCGCCCCGCGGCAGTCGCACCACGAGCTGAAGCGTTCTCTGCAACCCTGCGGCTACACGCACAAGCCGCCCAAGAGTTCGGCATCGCCCTGATTCGTCGGCCCTGGTCCCCAGCACGAGCCTCGCCAACTGTTCTGCGGCGCCCGAGGCCATCGCTGGCATAGTGCAATACGAAAACGGCCCTCGGCATCCAGATTTCAATTACGGGCAGCGCGCAGACCGAGCTTCGGCGACGTCTGCAAGCAGCCCGCATAGGATATTATAGCATGGGGCGCTTCTGCGACCACAGCCGCGCCTGGCGCCCCACGCGGATCGCGCTCGGCCCCGCGGCGCAGCAGACGGCGCTGAGCGACATGGGCGTTCTGGCGCTCAGCATGGCGCCGCAGCTGCAGTTCGACAAGGTGCTCGCCAGCCTGGCCCGTCGCACGCTTGCTGGGGCAGCCTGCCAGAAGATCCCGATCCTCAACGACGACGGGGAGCAGCAGCTGGACAACTACGGCAAGCCTCTCCTGCGCTACAAGGCGGCGACTGTCGCGGCGGTGCTGGGGCAGCTCGGCCATCGCGTTCGTCGCCTTCGCCAATATCAGCGTTGGCTTCGCCGTCCTGAACAGCGCCCCCAGGAGCTCGCCGCGGTCTTCGGCGAGCTGCCGCTGGAACCCAAGCCCACGCTCAACTCCGACGGCTCGGTCCACGAGGACGCCGCTCCGCGCGCGCTGCGATTTATTGTCGACGTGGAGGCGCTGCTACAGACCGCGGAGGCCGCCGAGCTGCGCGAGGACCTGCAGACGCCACTGGGAGCGCTCGACGCCGTCGAGCTGTTCTCCAGCGAGGAGCTCCGCAAGCGCCACCTGGCGCTGGATCCTGAGCTGCCGCGGGCGCAGGCGCGCGCGGCGAGGATTCCGCCGCCTGGCTGGCTGCCGCCTTCTGCTGCCGAGGGGCCCCCGCGCCGCCGACGGCGCCGCGGCGCTGCGAGCTGCTGAGCGCCGAGGTCACTTCGCGCGGGCGCGAGTTTGCAACTCGCCGAGCGTTGATCGCGCATCAGAAGTTTCTGAAAAAATCTGGCCACGGCTGCCGTTCGATTATCCACTCCATCGTCGTTACCAATCCGTGTATCTTTTGTGCCAACGCTGTCAAGACTAGTCGGATCGCCCAGGAACGCGCCGTCGCCGCTCGTTCGAGACGACGCTGCCCCATCCAGAAGTCTGAACTCTCCCTACTGCCGCAAGGGCGAGGAACCCCAGCCCCCGATGCGCCCCCTTGCTTCGATCACGGTGTCAGCTTTGTTCACTGGTTCCTCATCCTTGGAATTCGCCTGTTCGGTCGGGGAGCCCTTCGAGACCCTCGCAGCTCTGCAGGCGCACTTGCTCGAGCAGCACGCACCTCGGCCCGCGCCGGGGCGAGCCCCCGCGGGCGGCGACGGCGACCATGGCCTTTCGCCTGAGCCCGCAGGCGCCGCAGGGCGCCAAGGGCCGCTCTCGTTCCCACCCGCCGAGCCGCGCCAGTTCGCGGTGGCCGCGATGGCTCCGCGAGCGCCAACCGCGGGGCTCGCTCTCGCCGCCGCGATGGGGGAGGCCGCAGCAGCGATGCACCCGACGCCGCCGCCGCGTCGCAACCGGCCGCGGCCGCGGCGGGCGTCGCCGCGCCACGCCGGCAGCACGGCAGCCGCTCGGCAGCCTAGGACGAGATCGTGAAGACATACGGCCCCCTTAGGACGCGCTCGACAAGCTGCCAGCCATGGAGATGCAGATGGTGCCGCGGTTGGCTCCAGCATTCGCTGGCGCGGCGCTGGGCAACAACATCACTATTCGCTGGCTCATTGCGACGAACTACCACGCGGTCATCCTGGGCGACGACTCGCCTTTGGCGATCGCGGGCTTTACCGCGGGGAAGGCCTACGCGCTGGAGGCGCAGAAGCTTCGGGATCAGCACCGCGAGAATCCCAACCTGCACAAGGCGCCCGAGCTGATAATGGGGCCCGCCTGCGTCCAGGTGTTCCTCGAGGTCGCTCGCGCGATCAAGGACGCAGGCGACAAGGTGGGCGTGCGCAACAAGGATGTCTGGCTGGAGATCTGGACGCGTTCGGAGCCCATGGCGATCGAGGAGCCGACCTTCCTCATGCGGGGCTTCGGCGTCTCGCAATGCTTCAAGCAGGGGAACGCGAACATCACGCTGTGCATCAACGAGGTGGCGATCGAGAACAGCTTCCTGATGTGCGCCGAGCAGCTGGGCGCAGAGATCAAGCCAGGACTCGGCCCAAGGGGCGGTGGACCAGATGGCCTGAAGTCCGAAAAAATGGTGGTGGGCCCTGGCGCCCAGGTCGAGAGAGAGAGAGAGGGAGAGAGAGAAGCGGGCCTCCTCCCGACCGCTGCCTGGCTCGAGGGGGGCTACGTCAGCAGGTGCGGTGCGCTGCAGTGCGGCTGGGGGGCGCGTGGCCGAGTCGGAGGCGGTGAACCCTGGCGCCCAGGTCGTAGCCGAGGAGCGGGCCTCCTCCCGACCGCTGCCTGGCTGGAGCTCGAGGGAGGCTACGTCAGCAGCTGCGGTGCGCTGCAGCGCGGCTGGGGGGGCGCGTGGCCGAGTCGGCGGCGGTGAACCCAGGCGCCCAGGGCGTGAGCGGCGGCACGTACAGGACCGCTAGAGAAGGTGAGAGCGGCAGGCGCCGCCAAGTGAATGATCATCTTCCTTCCCTTCTCCCCCGCCCACGCAGCGGAGGCTCCGGCGCATTTACCATCGGAGACAATGAGCAATTGGTCCATTGCTGGGGTTGCCCCAAGAATGGTCCCGATGGCTCTGTCCCTGCGTCGACCCGTGCTGCCCCTCCCCTCCCTGACAGTGTACATGTTTGTCCCTCCTTTCCGCGACGTGGCGCCAGCACTAACAGCGCACGTAGCAACGCAGCAGCAACGTAGCAGCATAGCAGATTTGGAACGATTTTCGAAACTCAGCCTAACCGAGCAACTTACTTCTCGAGTCTCGCCTCAAATGGTAGAGCGAAGACAAGTCGTGGCTCCCAGGGGAGGGCACGCCTTGAATTGTGGAGTCCACCGCGCACCGCAGGTCGTACATATCGAATATTTTGATGTGTCTAGTGGTGGTTGATCCCCTTCGACACGAGGCCCGAAGCAGCGACCGACCGACCTCACCACCATTATCCACTTCCCCCTCCCTCCTCTCTCCGCCCTTCTCCTCCACTCTGGCCCTCCCACTCTCCCTACCCTCATGGTCCTCCTCCTCCTCCTCCTCCTCCGCATCCTTCTCCTCCTCCTCCTCTGGTGCTCCGGTGGTCTCTCGAGGGAGGAGCATGAGCAGCCGTCGTTGTCGTCGTCGCCGCCGCCGCCATCGTCATTTCGTCGTCGTCGTCGTTGTCGTCGTTTCGTCGTCGTCGTGGTCGTTGCCGTCGTCTCGTCGCTTCGTCGCTTCGTCGACGTCGTCTCGTCGTCGTCGTCGTCGTCATCGTCGTCGTTCGTCGTTTCGTCGTCGTTTTCGTCGTTTCGTCGATTCGTGATTTCGTCATTTCATTGTTTCGTCGTTTTCGTCGGAGCGTCGGCTCGTCGTTTCGTGGTTTCGTCGTTTCGTTTTCGTCGTCGTCGTCGCCGCCGCCACCGCCGTCGTCGTCGTCTCGTCGTGTCGTCGTCATCGTTTCGTCGTTTCGTCGTTTCATCTTTTCGTCGTTTCGCTTTCGTCGTTTCGTCGTTTCGTAGTTTCGTAGTTTCGTCGTTTCGTTTTCGTCGTCGTCGCCGCCGCCACCGCCGTCGTCATCGTCTCGTCGTCTCGTCGTCATCGTTTCGTAGTTTTTTCGTTTCGTCGTTTCGTCGTTTCATTTCTTCGTTTCGTTGTGTAGTGTTCGTCGTTTCGTCGTTTCGTAGTTTCTTCGCTTCGTCGGTTCGTCGGTTCGTCGATTCGTCTTTTCGTCGTTTCGTCGTTTCGTCGTCGTCATCATCGTCATCTTCGAAGTAATCGTCGTCGTCGGCGTCGCTGGGGCTAGGAGTGAAACCCAGGGCGGTGGTCAGCCTTGTAACGACAGGGGCGTTCCAGCTGGGTTCCAGCGGCTGTGGTGGCCAGATACTTCTTGGCGACCTATTCCCGCCCTCCCCGCCTGTCGCCCTTGACCGCCTTGGGCCAGGGACACCCGTGGCAACACCCGAATGGAGCAAGGGCCTTGGTTGGGGTCTGGGCAGGCGGGGACGACCCCCGAGAGGCCCCCGGGCCCAGATGGAGGCGGCCCTCACACCGATCACGAGGAGGGGCAAGGAGCTTCGCTGCCTGGCACCGCCAGCGGGGAGCGAGCGGGAGCAGTCGCATCGA
>CAUYUJ010003410.1:61551-79418 GCA_963575745.1 Prorocentrum cordatum | reverse complement strand
CATCATCATCATCATCACCATCATCATCACCATCATCATCATCATCATCATCATCATCATCATCATCATCAGCATCAGCATCAGCATCAGCATCATCGTCATCGTCATCGTCATCGTCATCGTCAACATCAACATCACCATCATCGTCGTCAGCATCACAATAATCAGCATCATCAATATCAGCCGCATCAGCATCATCATCAGCATCATCATCATCATCATCCTCCTCATCATCATCAGTATCATTATCATCGTCAGCATCATCGTCATCATCAGTATCATCATCATCATCATCATCATCATCATCATCATCTTCATCATCATCATCATCATCATCGTCATCATCATCATCAGCATCATCAGCATCAGCATCATCATCAGAATAATCAGCATCATCATCAACAACAACATCATCATGATACTCGTCATGATCATCAGTATCATCATCGTCGTCATCATTACACTCGTCATCGCCATCATCATAATCGGCAGCAGCAGCATGATCATCATCAGCGTCATCATCAGCACCATCATCATCATCATCATCAGCATCATCATCCGCATCATCATCATCACCATCATCATCACCATCATCATCATCGTCGTCATCATCAGAATCATCACCATCATCACCATCACCATCATCAGAATCGGTAGTAGCAGCAGCATCATCATCACCCGCATCATCAACACCATCATCATCACCACCACCATCAGCATCATCATCAACATCCTCATCATCATCGTCATCATCATCATTCACATCACCATCATCATCAGCAGCATCATCGTGATCGTCATCATCATCCTGAGCATCAGGAGCATCAGCACTTCCACCACCATCATCATCATCAACAACATCCGCATCAGCATCAGCATCAGCATTGTTGTCAACAGCCGCATCAGCATCCTCATCATCACTAACATGGGCATACTCATCGTCATCATCCTACTTGTCATCATCATCACCATCGTCACCATCAGCAGCATCATCATCAGAAGCATCAGCATCCTCATCATCACTAACATGGACATACGCATCATCATCACCATACCTGTCATCACAATCACCATAGTCACCATCGGTATGATCATCATCAGCAGCAGCATGATCATCATCATGATTATCTTGTTCATCACCATCACCAGTACCGTAATCATAACCGTCAGCAGCATCATCAGCATCATCATCATCAATATCATTAGCAGCTTCATCATCCTCACCACCATCGCCATCATCATCAACAGCAAGATCAGTTTGATCCCCGTCATCAGAAGCATCATCATCACCATCACCATCACCATCATCACCCTCAGCATCCGAATCACCACATCATCGTCATCATCAGCATTATCATCAGCATCAGCATCACCATCACCATCGTCGTCGGCATCATCAGCATCATCATAATCAACATCATCATCACCACCATCATCATCCTCATCATCATCATCAGCATCACCATCGTCATCATCATCATCATCATCATCATCGTCATCATCATCATCATAAGCATCATCATCATCATCATCATCATCAGCAGCAGCATCATCATCATCATCATCATCATCATCATCATCATCATCAGCTTCAGCATCATCGTCGTCATCATCACCACCTTCATCAGCAGCAACAGCATCAGCATCAGCATCCTCATCCGCCACCGCGCCTGCGGAACTTTGAGGCATGGTATAATGCCACGGGTTGCCTGGCAGGGTGCCTGTAGCCTTCTAAGGGCTCCGCCCCCCATCCGCGGGACGCGCCCACCAGACGGCATCGCCCCTATCACCCAGGGTTCATGGGCGGCCACGGCGCCTCCCTGGGACTCCCCCATGCGTCCATGACGGCCCAGGAAGCGCACCCAGGCCGCCGAAGAGGCACCCAAGACAGCCCAAGAGCGCTCCAATACGCCTCAGGTGGCCCCACAACGGCTGCAGAGGCTCCAAAGAAGCCCCGTGAGCGCTCCAAGGGGACCCCCAAGGGGGCCCAACGAAGCAAAACGTATCGATGTCCATACTGTGTCTCAAGATGTGTCGCGTTCTCGCGTTTTCGAGCTTCCGACGCGCCAAGCCTGCCCCCAGGGGCCCTAAGATCGCCCAAAAACGACACAAGAGGCCACCAAGCCAAAAGGACCCCAAGACGGCCCAAGGGGGCCCCCAAACGGCCCAAGGAGCGCCCAAGACAGTCCGAGAGAGCCCCAAGGCGGCCCCAAGAAGGCCCAACAGGGAAACCACGAACCGACAATCCCAGCCTTCCGCCCGAAGAGACCCCAAGGAGGCCCCAAGGGGCCTCCAAGAAGCCCCAAGAATCCCCCAAGAGGCCCCCTAATAGGCCCCAACGCGGCCCCAGGCGGCCCCCAAGATGCATCAAAACTAGCTCCAGCAAGCACCTGGGGGCCTCCAACGATATCACCTGAATTACTGGCATGATTATTATGCGGTGTTCCTCGTCCTCGTCGTCATCGCTTTCTGCCCTGCACCGTCTTCAGTTCCCCTGGTCTGGCCCCGCATCATCCTGTCCCTCATACCGCCTCCTCCTCCTCCTCCGCCTCTTCTTCTTCTTCTCGTCCTCCTCATCCTAACCTCCTCCTCCTCCTCCTCCTGGGTCTCTCCTCCTCCTCCCACCCAGCTCCCCCAGTCCTCCGCCCTCCTCCTCCCACTCCGAATGCCCACCCCCATCCCCCCCCCCTTCCATCCTCCCATCCTCCTCCTCCTCTCCTCCCATCCTCATCCTCCCTCCTCCTCCTCACCTACTCATCCTCCTCTTCATCCTCTCTCCCACATCGGGTGGGAGGCGAAGGAGACCAGGAGCGAAGGAAAGAGGATGAGAGAAAGGTTGGAGGAGGAGGAGGGAGGAGGAGGAGGAAGAGAGGAAGAGAGGAACGAGGGAAGGAGGGCAAGGAGCAGGATAGAAGGAAAAAGGGCGGAAGGAGGAGGCCTCCCCAGATCCTCCATCACTCTATTCCTCTCCAGCCCCCATCCATTCGTCTCTCCCCCCCTGCCTCTGGCCCATCCCCCTCACCTCCCCTCCCTCCCTTCCCTCCTCCTCCTCGTCCTCCTCCTCACCATCATCATCAGCAGCATCATCACCATCATCGTCATCATCATCACCATCACCATCATCATCAGCATCATCATCATCACCATCATCAGCATCATCATCAGCATCATCATCCTCCCCCTCTCCCGCCTCCAGCTCCTCCTCCTCCTCCTCGTTCTTCCTCCTCCTCCTGGAGCGATCATCGGGGGCACGATCATTCAATTAACGAAGGGGCCCAATCAAAAGTTGAAGCAGAGGGCAGCGATCATGATGCGCAGACCACAGCTCCAGCCGCGCAAATCGCAGCACCGAGGTCCCGCAGAATCCCGCCGACGCTCTGCTCCTCCTGCGCCGTCTGCGCGGCCACCTGCGCCTCCACGCCCCGCATGCAGGCCGCCTCCTCGTCGAGCACCGCGCGGCGCCGCCACCGCCCCGCGCGGGCCGCCGCCGCGCCCCTCGGAGGGCAGGCATTCCCCCGCAGGGGCCCTTCAGCGCAGCGGGCTGCCGCCGCGGCCGTCGGCAGGGCCGCCATCTGCCTCGCGGCCGTATGGCACCGCTGGTCTTCGCGTCCACCGCCGCAGCTGCGTCGCAGAGCCGCCGGCGCTTCGCGAACGGCTGGTGCCTCTGCCGCCCCTGCATGCCGAGGCTCATGGTGTGCTCGTGCAGCTGCGCGAGGGGAACGAAGGGCGCGGCGGTCGGGTCGGGCGTCCACGCTCCCGGCGCCGTGATGACTTCGGCCTCGCTCACCACCTCCGTCCCTGCGTTCGCGAGGGCGGTCGTGCCACAGGTGGCACCACAGCATCAGCACCTTTGTCCCGCCTAGCCCTTACGCGAGAACGGCGCTGTACCCAATTGAGCTGCTTGAAATTGAGGCCAAGCAGCTGGGCCATGGGCACGTCGAACACGTGCATAGCCACGATCCGCATGATCGCCTCGAGCTGCGAGCGCACAGCAGTGTCACCGCGGCGTCTGGCAGACACTTCCTCCTCCAGGCAGGGCACGATGGCGTCCACCCTGCGCTGGACCTCGGGATCTTCACTCCTGCGGACCTGCAGCTCCAGACCAAGGACGTGCTGCTCTAACACTGTCTTCTCCTCCATGAGCCTCTTCACGAGGTTCTCGGCACGCGCCGCTGCCGCTGCCGCCTGGCTGCCGTGCTGCCTACAGCTTCTCGCCACACTCCAGGGGCGCGTCCCGCAGCCATCCCAAGCGAACACACAGCAGCCAACACCATGAACTGAGCACATAGAGCCACGACGTTTACCCTCATCCTCCTTCTCCTCCCTCTCCTCCTCCTCTTCTTCCTCCTCTTCCTCCTCCTCCTCCTCCTCCTCCTCCTCCTCCTCCCCTCCTCCTACCTCATCTCCTCATCTCCTCATCTCCTCATCTCCTCATCTCCTCATCTCCTCATCTCCTCATCTCCTCCGCGTCGCCTCTCCTCCCCTCCTCTCTCCTACCCGCCATTCCTCCTCCTCCTACTCCTCCTGGTCACCGCTCCCCCCCTCCGCGCGGCCGCCCCGCTCCGGCAAAGGGCGGGGGCCGCTCCGCTTCCGCAGCCCCGTGAGCTGGGGCACCTGGCACCGCGGGGGCCGCGGCAGGCCGCGGGCGGCGGCCGGGAGCGGCGGCGCAGAGGCAGCGGGCGCGGGTGGCGGCGGCGGCGAGGCGGGCGAGGCGGCGGGCGCGGCCGGCTGCTGGCAGCGGCGGGCGGCAGCCGGCGACGGCGAGGAGGCGGGCGGCGGCGGCGGCGGCGGAGAGGCATTGACGACGGATGCGGCGGCTGCGACGCCGACGACGCCGACGTCGACGATGACGAAAACGACAACGACGACGACGAGCCTGCGCGCGACGGCCGCGCCGTCGCGGTCGCCGTCCGCGCCGGCGGCCGTCGCGCCCGGGCGCAGATGCTGGATTGGATCGGACCCGTCGAGAAAGCCGTCGGCAGCGACGTGCCGCAAGCGAAAGCACGAGAGTGTCCAGCGCTTTGGCGTGCCACCCGTTTTCCGAGGGGTGCTTCTGCACTGTTGCCCGCTTTCAGCGAGGTCTTGCCCCGACGACTCGAAGACCCTGAGACACGGGAGCGAAAGCTTGGGCGTCCGCAGGGGACAAGAGGAGAGGACGAGGAACAAGGAGGAGGAAGAGGAGGACGAGGAGGAGGAGGCGGAGGAAGAGCGAGGAGGAGGAGGGGCAAGAACGAGCGGTGAAGGGAAGGGAGGGGCGGGGGGAGGAGGACGAGGAGGAGGAGGAGGAGGAGGAGGAGGTGGAGGTGGAGGAGGAGAGGAGGACGACGAGGACGAAGACGACGACGAGGACGAGGACGAGGACGAGGAGGAGGAGGAGGAGGAGGAGGAGAAGGAGGAGGAGGAGCGAGGAGGAGGAGGAGAAGTAGAGGAGGAGGTGGAGGAGGAGGACGAGCGAGAAGGAGGAGGAGCGAGGAGGAGGAGGAGGAGGAGGAGCGAGGAGGAGGAGGAGGAAAAGGACGAACGAGGAGGACGAGCGAGGAGAAGGAGGCGCAAGGACGAGCAGGGAATAGCTCCAGAGTCCGAGAAAGTCCAAGATGAGAGAAACAAGCGGCCCTTCCCCTGGGGGACTATGGCATCCCTTCCTTTGACCGCCGCCCTCGGGGTTCTGAACGGAGAGGGCGCGTGGGGGTGCAGTCGGGGCGTTTACCTAAGGAACCCCAAATAAGGAACGAGGCCCCCTTTTCCCATCAGTTAAACTTCGACTTCCCATGGAGAACCTCAGGAAAACCCAAGGCAAACTGTAAAACAATCAAGGAATACCGAGCCCCTCCCCAACGAAAAGGGTTCCTTATTCAGCGCCCCGACTGTAAAACGTGCAAGGTTGACCAAGATGGTCCCCAGATGGCCCCAAGTTGCCGTGTTCCCCTCCAAGACTGCGCGCAGGCTGGCCGATGTTGACCCAGTTTGCCTCCACAAGATACCCCAGGGAGGACCAACGTGGCTCTGATGTGATCCTCCCAGGCCCCAAGATGGCCCAGCACGCCTCTCAAAGCCTAAGCCACGGAGTATGTTTGGTTTGAATGACTTGGGCTGCCTGCCTCCGCGGCGTCCGAGGGGCATTGGAGATCTCAAGATGGCCTGGAGATGGCCCAAGAAAATCCCACGAGCTGCCCAAAACGGCCCGTTGAGTGCGCCGAAGGTTACACAGAGCGCCCAGAGAGGGCCCATAGAAGTAGCACCTCTCTCCATCATGTTTGGGAGATTGTTGCAAGGGCTTCCGAAAAAGCCGCAAGGTAGCACTAGAGGGCCCCAAGTGGCGTCCAAAAGACTCAGAGAGGCCCGCCTGAGCTGTGTGCTTGGTGCTTATTACAGCTGGGAGTGGAATGAACGGAGCGAAAGCTAAGCCGCGCTTGCATTAATCGAACACTGCTCAGCAAGCGCCGCGCATACCGGTCTTGCAAGCTTGCATCAGTGATACAAATGGAAAGCTGATCCCGCTAAAAATGGAACTCTCGCTTGAGCCATCCATATACGCGATCACCCGCACTTGCAACATTTGCAACAATCTCACGGGTCGAAGCCAGCTCCCGGTCATAATGGGGCTCTAGCTTGAGACTTCTTCAGGGTGTACCTTCCGAGGCACAGACATTCCCAACAGCTACAGGGATGGAGGGTAGCACCTTTCAAACACTGGGGCTCTCGCTTGGCACTTGCTTGAGCTTACTGCTCGCCGCGATCTTTCGGCGTCGCCCCGATCTGGTGGGGGCTGTGGCTGGCGCCCTCCTCCTCCTCCCCCTCCTCCTCCTCCTCCTCCTCCTCCCTCCCCCTCCTCCTCCCTCCTCCTCCTCTCTCCCTCTCCCTCTCTCCCTCCTCTCCTCCTACTCCTCCTCCTCTCTCACTCCTCCTCCCCTTCCTCCTCCTCCTCCTCCTCCTCCTCGCCGCGTGTGTGCGCACAGAGTCTCCTCTACTCCTCTCAGCCTGTCCCATATCAGCAAGGATGGGGCAAGACAGTTCGTTCTCAGAACAAGGCTCCCGCCTGAATGGCTCGCCCATGGTGCGCTCGTCTTCCAGGTGTGCGCTGCCAGTGGTGCCAAGGAACACCTGCAGGAACCCTTGAAGAGGGGGGCGAGAACGGGAGAGCGCGCTGCAGCATCGTCGATGCAGCCTGGAACTCATCTGGTCCCTCTCCACCTCCCCTCTTCCACTCCCCCTCCTCCCACTTCCCCCTCCCCCCCCTCTACACCACGCGAAATGGTTAAGAAATCATGGGTTAAGAAATTCATGGTCTCAGCACTTGAATACAAACCCAACATTTCTATCAAAATCTTAGGACTTACATTGAAACGTTAAGAATAATCGAGACTCTGGCCGAAAACTTAGGTTTTCTTAAGCATCGCCTAAGGTGTACACCTTCCTCCCGCCCCCCCTCCCACTCCCCCCCCGACTTCTCCCCCCTCTCGTCCACCTCCGCCCTCGGAGCCTCCGCCTCCTCCCCGGCCCCCACCTCCCGATCCTGCTCCTCCTGCTCGTCTTCCACCTCCTTCTTCGACGAGGACGCTGGCGACGACGACGACGACGACGACGACGACGACGACGCCGACGCCGACGCCGACGCCGACGCCGACGCCGACGCCGACGCCGACGACGACGACGACGACGACGACGACGACGACGACGCCGACGCCGACGCCGACGCCGACGACGACGACGACGACGACGAGCGGCGGCGGCGTCGTGTTCCCCGCGAGGCGCCTGCGACACCGCGCAGGGCCCGGCGTCAGCGATGCCGCCGTGCGCGGGCGGCGCGGGCGCCAGCTCCGCGGGCGCGGCGCTGCCGAAGCTGGCGCGGGCGACCCAGGACACGCCCTCGGCGGCGCCCCGTTGCCGACGCAGTCGCCGCCGTCGTCGGCGTCGTCGTCGCCGCCGTCGCCGCCGCCAAAGCTGGCGGAGGACACGGCCTCGGCGGCGCCCCGACGCCGTCGCCGTCGCCGTCGCCGACGCTGTCGCCGTCACCGTCGCCGTCGCCGTCGTCGGACGTCGACGACGACGACGACCACCACCACGCCGACGACGACGCCGACGCCGACGACCACGACGACGACGACGATGACGCCGACGCGGAGGCCGACGCCGACGCCGACACCGACGCGGAGGCCGACGCCGACGCCGACGACGACGCCGACGCCGACGCCGACGCCGACGCCGACGCCGACGACGACGACGTCGACGATAACGACAATGACGGCGGCGGCGACGACGACGACCACGACGACAACGGCGGCGGCGGCGACGACGACGGCGACCACGACCGCGACGACGACGGCGGCGGCGGCGACGGCGACGACGACGAGCGGCGGCGGCGGCGGCGTCCACCCTCGCCGTGCTGTCCAGCAGCTGCGCCTCGCCGAGAGCCCTCCGAGGGGGTGGCCGGACGGCCCAAGAGGTCCTTCCGGGAGGGCCCCGAGGCAGCCACAACGAGCATTGTTTCGCCGACCCGCGTCCCCAGCGGCCTCCTCATCCTCCTCCCCCAACCTCCTCCTCCCCCTCATGCTCCCCTGCCTTCTCCTCCTCCCCATCCTCCTCCCCCTCCACCACATCCTCCTCCTCATACTCCTCCTCCTCCTCCTCCACCTCCTCCTCCTCCTCAGATTCCTCTTCCTTCTCCTCCTCCGCGTGGCCTGGGCCCCACTGGCCGATCTGCCCGCCTGGATGGGGAACAGGTCGTGCCCCTCGGGCTTCGAAGGGCGTGCCCCCAGCTGGGGTGGTAAGTTGGTGGGGGTCTCGTCGGGGGTGGGGATGGGGATGGGGATCGGTCAAACGATACCGACCTAAGAGACTCCCGAGGCGGGCGGGAGGGGCCCAGGAAAGGCATCAGGACGGCCGAGAGGACGGCCATGGACGGCCGAGGGCGCCCCCGGAGCGCCCCAACGAGGGCAACGAGACGGCCCCGCCAGAGCCCAAGACAGCCCCAGGACGGCCCAGGCAAGTAGGCTTGGGTCGGGCACGTCCTCCTACGAGGGGATTTTGGACGAAAGCTAAAAAGTATGCCAAACATGCTCAAAAAGGGCCCGAGCTGCTCAAAAATCGTCCCCTGACTGTCTTTGTGCTATTTTTGAATACTCCTCATGCGGAGGGACACGCCCGACTCACAAGCGGGCCCCCGTGAGAGCCCCTCGAGAAGCCGAGACGAGAGGGCGTCACGCGTGGCGGCCTCCTGGGCGGGGCTCCAGGAGCAGCCACGCACGGTGCTGCGCTGGCACCGTGACGGGCCCTGCCGCGGGCGGCCGGGCAGAAACGCGCCAGCGTTCGATCACCTCGAAGGCAAGGGCAGGAATAGATCGGCTGCATGCAAGAGTGACCCTGGGTAAGACTGACCTTTGGTGCGCGGCTTCTCGTGGGCCGCGGGGGGGCAAAACCCGAGCGCGCAAGACGCTGCTACCGGCTCGCGTGGAGTCACTTGGGGGCCCCCGTGTGCCCGCACCAAAGGTCACTCCAGCGAAAGGTCACTCTTACGTCTAGTCGAATGGAGGAGGGGGGGGCGAAACTTTTGACGTCAGCGGCGAGGCGGCGAAATCCGCTCCAGCGTGAGGCCAAGTCGGGGGCACTGACTGGCGAATTGGCCGGCGAGCAAGGAGGAAAGGGGGGACGGCCGAGAGGAAGGAGGGACGCTCAGACGCCAGGGGAGAGCGAGACAAGCGAGCGAGATTTGTTCCATGGAATGCCACACGATGATGCCAAGTGCCACCTTCACAATCGATGGAAAGGGGACTCCACCATGCAAGGCACGTTCCGCAGAGAAGCAGGAGGACGGGGGAGAGGAGGACACGGAGAGCAGACACACGCCAGGCAGCAAAGCAGAGCTCACGAACGAGCTCGAGGGGGGGAAACAAAACAGACGCCAGAGTGCGGATGCTGGTCAGGGAGGCATCGACAAGCATGCGGGTGTGGACGAGTTGGCGGGGGGGGGCATGGTGACGAGCAGGGCAGTGGGGGTGAGCCGAGGCAAAGGGCGAGACGCAGGATGATCCAGTGGGCAATCAAATGCATAAGCACAAACTTTCGGAAGTCGGCGCGGATTTCCAGGATCGGTGCTGGGCCCCACTCACTGCCGCGCGGAGCGCGCCAGGGGTCCAGCGCCGATCCAAGGAATCCGCGCAGACATCCGAAAGCTTTTGTTTCTGATGCTTTACATGTCGCCGCACCGTCTGCTCTCGGCGTGCCCAAGCGGACGACGCCGCCACCACGGCAATCCCACAGCAAGCCCTGCGTCCGACACGCGCCCAGAGTGGACGAAGCCGGTACCGCGGCAAGCCCACGGCGAGCCCACCGCGTCCGAGGCGGCACTCTTGCCCTGGAGGCCGCGGCGCCATCTCGCCATCGCTCGGACGTCCATTCCCTGTGTGTGCTTTCGGTTTCGTGCGTGGTTTTTTCGCCAACGGATCGAGGATGCTCCTCGATGGTCCTCGCCGACGGAAACATGCACACGTCCGAGCGATGCCAAGGCATCCCCAGAGCGCAGGGCCGCGCGTCGGAACAACTGGCGCGGCGACATCTTCTTCGAAGCACAGGCCGCTCAACCAAGCGGCAGCGGCAGAGCCACGGGCGGCGCCGCGGAGAAGCCGCGGGAGACACGCGCGGCCGCACCGGCGGCGCCTGGAGGGAGCTCTGCGGCCAGCGCCAGCAGCGATCCGTCCCTGCCAGCCCCGTGGCAAAGGGGGGGCGTCGAGGAGGAGGAGGAGGAGGAGGAGGAGCAGAAGCAGGAGCAGGAACAGCAGCAGGAGCAGCAGGAGGAGGCGAAGGAGAATGAGTGGAGAGAAGGGAGGAGGGAGAAGCGATGAGGGGGGAGGAGCGAGCGGCAACTAGCAGGGAACGGGGAGCGAGGGAGGAGCGAGGAGCAGGAAGGTAGGTAATCAGGAGGAGCGGGGGGAAACATCAAGGGGGGGGATTGGAAAGGGACCGATGTTTCGAGGTTCGAGGCTTTCCCGCGTGATCGTTGGTTCTCGGCGGCTTTCCAGCCCTGGGATGCCTTGCAGCGGCTGCGCCTCGCAGGGAGCGCAGCGGGGGTGCCCAGATCGTCCCGAGCGGCCGCCTGAGGCGCGAACCTTGGGCCGAAACCACCAGGCGACCTGGTATCGGTAATCTATCAACGACTGATCGGCGGTACACCCTGCGAAGTGCTTTAGAAATCATGGGTTAAGAAATTCATAGTCTCAGACTTTGGATAACAACCCAACGTTTCCATTAACATCTGAAGATTTACATGGAAACGTCAAGAATAATCGAGACTCTGGCCGAAAACTTAGGTTTTCTTAAGCATCGCCTAAGGTGTAGGCCTCCAGTAGCGGAACCGAGCTTTCCTGGGCGGGTTGGGCCGTCAGTTCCCCATCGGCAGTCCATCTGCGACTGGTGGTCGACGGGTCTGCGCCCCTGGGCCTGTCCCCCCCCCCCCCTAACGTTGCCCCTGAGGCATGACGAGGAGCAGCAGGAACAGGGGGAGGCGAAGGAGAAGGAGGAGGTGGTGGAGGAGGAGGAGGAGGAGAGGAAGGAGGAGGAGGAGGAGAGGAGGAGGCGGAGGCAGGAGGAGGGAGGAGGAGCAGGGCAGAGGACGAGGGGGAGGGAAAAGGACGAGGAGGAGGAGGAGAAAGAGGAGCAGGATGAGGAGGAGAAGGAGAAGGAGGAAGGGACAAAGGGTGCGAAGGGGAGGGGAGGAGGAGGAGGAGGAGGAGGAGGAGAATGCAGGAAGGATAAGAAGAAGATGATGATGGGGGGGAGGAAGCATAAGGAGGAGGTGAAGGACGAGAAGGAGGAGGAGGAGGAGGCGGAGTGACCGACACGCCACACGGAGGGAGGAGGAGGAGGGGGAGGAGGAGGAGGAGCGGGAGAAGGAGCGAGGAGGAAAAGTGGAGGAGGAGGAGATGTAGGAAGAGGAGGAGGAGGAGGAGGACGAGGGGAAGGAGGAGGAAAATGAAGAGGGAGAAGAGGGTGAGGAGGTGTGAGGAGGAGGAGGAGGACGAGGAGGAGGATTGAGGAGGAGCAGGAAAAAGGAGGAGGAAGAAGGAGGAGCGGAGGAGCAGGAAAGAGGAGGAGGAGACGGAGGAAGAGAGAGGAGGAGGAGGATTAGGAGGAGGAGGAGGAGCGAGAAGGAGGGAGGCTTGAGGGAGTAGGACGAGGAAGAGGGAGAAGAGGAGAGAGGGGGAGGAGGACGCTGAGGAGGAGGACGGAGGAGGAGAAGGAGGAGGAGGAGGAAGAGGATGGAAAGGGAGGAAGGAGAAAGACCAGGAGGGGATTGAGGAGGAGGAGGATAAGGAGGAGAAGGATGGTGTAGGTAGGATCGGATGAGGAGGAGAAGGAGAAGGGGAGGAGGTCGGGAAGCTGATCAGGGAGGATGAGGAGGAGAAAGAAGGAGTATAAGGAGGAGGAGGAGGAGGAGGAGGAGGAGGAAGAGGAGGGGGAAGCGGAGGAGGATTAGAAGGAGGAGGAGGAGGCGGAGGAGGAGGAGAAGGAGGAGGGAGGAGGAGAAGAGGGGGGAGGAGGAGGAGGAGGAGGAGGACGAGACGGAGGAGGAGAAGCAGGGAAGAGGAGGAGAGGAGGAGGAGAAGGACGAGGAGGAGGGGAAAGAGGAGCAGGAGCAGGAGGAGGAGGATGAGGATGAGGATGAGGATGAGGATGATGATGCTGATGATGATGACGATGACGATGACGATGATGCTAATGATGGTGATGATGATGACGATGAGGATGATGATGATGATGATGATGATGATGAGGAGGAGGAGGAGGAGGAGAGGAGGATAACGAGGAGGAGGAGGAGGAGGAGGAGGAGGAGACGGAGTAGAAGGAGGAGGAGGGGGAAGCTGATCAGGAGGATGAGGAGGGAGAACAAGAGGAGGAGGAGGACGAAGAGGAGGGGCAAGAGGCGGAGGATTAGAAGAAGGAGAGGAGGCGGAGGAGTAGGAGGAGGAGGAGGGAGGAGAAGCCGGGGGAGGAGGAGGAGGAGGAGGAGGAGAAGGAGGAGGAGAAGCAAGGAAGAGGAGGAGAGGAGGAGGAGACGGACGAGGAGGAGGGGGAGAGGAGCAGGATGAGGATGTGGATGCGGATGAGGATGAGGATGAGGATGATGATGAGGATGAAGATGAGGATGAGGATGATTACGATTATGATGCTTATGATGATGATGCTGATGATGATGGAGATGGTGATGATCATCCTGATGATGATTCTGATGATGATGGTGACGATGATGATGATGATGCTGATGATGATGATGCTGATGATGATGATGATGATGCTGATGATGGCGATCATGATGACGATGGTGATGGTGATGGTGATGCTGATGATGACAATGATGAGGATGATGATGATGCGACTGATGATGATGATGATACTGATGATGATGATGTTGATGATGATGTTGATGATGATGGTGATGGCGATGATGGTGATGCTGATGATCATCATGATCATGCTGATGATCATGGTGATGATGAGGACGAGGACGAGAAATAATATGAGGCGGAGGGGGGGGACGATGCTGCGGATGGGGAGGAGTAAGAGGAGGATGAGGAGGAGGAGGAGGCGGAGGACGATGATGGTGATATTAAGAAGGGGGAGGAGGAGGAGGAGGAGGAGGAGGAGGAGGAGGAGGAGGAGGAGGAGGATGAGGAGGGAGTGGAAAAAGGTGGAGGTGGGATGAGGAGGAGGATGAGGAGGAGGAGGAGGAGGAGGAGGAGGAGGAGGAGGAGGAGGGGGGGGAGGAGGAGGAGGAGGAGGAGGAGCAATGGAGCAATGGCCGAGGGCGCAGAAGGGGATCCCGACTGAGCCTCGGAGGAAGCGCCGATGGGCGCGGACGAGCGTCCGAACTGTTGGCCACAGCTAGTCCGAGTCACCAGACTCGGGCAGTGGCTGCAGCACGGGGGCCGAGGGGGAGAGGGGAGCCGAAGGCGCGGGCCTGCTCAGCGCCGCAGCATCGGCTCGCGGCACAGGGCTCCGACCCTCCTCCTCCTCGACCCCACGAGCGACCCCGACCCCCCCATCCGCCACCCCCGTCCCGACGACAGTGAGCGTCTGCACGGCGGCCTCAGGGGCAATCGGGGCCAGCATCAGCGGGCCGAGCGCCTCCCCCCGTCTTGGGGTGGCGGCCGCGCTGGGCCTGCTGCAACATTCGCTGGACTCTCTCACTTCGCGCACCACCCCCACCCGCTCCCGAACGAACTCCATCCTCCCTGACGTTGCACGCGCGCTTGAGGCCCACAGAAAACCTCTGCGGGCGCACGGCGTGGGCCCCGCAGCGCGTGCAAATCAGCACACGGTCGCATTCCTGGACCAGGTGTCCAGGACCAACGTCCTGGGGATCACACAGACGGGAGGAGAGGGACTTCAGGGAGGACGGGGTCGAGGCCTGGCGCCAACAAACAGTGCACCCGATCGCGCCAGCAGGAAACAGGGCGAACGCGTGGGTGGTCGGCTTGCGCTGGCGGGGGGCTTTAGGGGCAGGCGGTAGCGGCCGATGGACGACGGGCGATGCCATCATGGCCACTCTGTGGGCGGCAAAAGCGAGACATCTCATCCGCTGTTTCGCCTGCTCCATCACAAACTTATGCGCACGAATGACCGAGGAAGATCCAGACAGATCGAGCGCGGCCATCTTCGCGAAACAGTCAGCCCACATGTGACCGAAAAAATTCTCGAGGGGCTCTCTCGAGGAAATGCACGACGCAATGCCTTCATCCACGGACCTGTGAGCACGAGTCCAGGAGAAACGGGGCAAACGATCTAAATCTCTTTCAAACAGAGCGTGCAACTGCCTCCAGACACTCTCATGGGGAGCTGTCGGTCGAACATGCCTGCCAAACCAAAGCTCCCCCTCCTGCGCCAGAGCCAGGTGATCGGTGACAAACTCAGACGGCCTGGACGCCAATTCGAGACCTCGGAGGGCGGCGACCCTTTCGGCCCTGGGAACGGTTTGAATCGGGCCTCCGAGGCCACCAAAAACAGCCTTGAACGGCAAAAAAATTGGCGTGAGGGCCACGACCGCCCAGCCACACCGCCTAGCCTCGGGGAAACCGCTATCAAAACAGGACCCGTCGCCAAAAACTTTAGACGGCCACGGCACATCGCGGGCACCCCACTCTCGAACAGGCAGCATGCTGGGCTCAGGGGGCCGAAACTCAGGGCGCATCGGCAACGCGTAGAGCAGGTCGACAGCGGTGAAGCCCCACTCCGCACCAGCGCCCGTCTGGCCCTGCTCCCAAATGTCCTTCCTGACCTGCAGCACGTCCTCGGGGTACGGGCCCTGCTCCTCCCCCTCCTGCGCCTCGTGCACGGTGCAGTAGAACATCTCGTGCTCGAGGTCGGCAGGCGCGTGACCACAGAACTCACAAACTGCATTGTCCGTGTAACCTGCCTCGCGCCGACGGGCGGGCGTCCACATGCCGTCAGACTGAAGCTTTGCCGAAGCACCACGCAGCCCGCTGGACAGCCTCTGCAGGTGACCCTGACGAAGGGCTCGCATCCAGATATGCCTTCGGCTTCCGTCTGGCCGCCGAGCAGGGGCTCCAGGCAGATGGTCCAAAATACGATGGCTCTGCCAGCGCTCCAGGCTCAGGTACATGTAGTGCTGGACCTCGCTGGGACAGACCCTCAGCAGGTCGATGCCGACACCCGCGTCGTCCACGAGGACCGTGGCACTGGCCATGTCCCACCCAACTCTGCGCAGAGTGAGCCAGAGCGCAGAGATGGGACCCCTAGCACTGGCCCAAGTGACAGTACCGCGAGCATCCTCGAACTGGTCTCTCAGCGCCATCCAGGCCCTCTGCAGCTTGGCGAGAGAGCCGCGCGCGGCCCACACCCACACCGTGTACTGCTGCAGCAGGCTGCAGGTGGCGTGGTAGATCGGGTCGAAACTGCGCTGCTTCTGAACTGCCAGGCACAGTGCGAGGGAGCCGCTGCCACTGAAGCCACAACAACTGCCCGCCAAGCTGCGCATCTGCTTCAGCTCGCCGTCGTTGATGCCGCTGACAGCCGCGCCGTGGCCGACCGACGGCAGCACGCCGGTGGTCCAGAGGCGCGCCGAGCGCCAGCGTCCAGCCCCCTTCTGCAACGCCTTCAGCCGAGGGCGACGAGCATCCATCTTCTTGAGGCGATCCTTCTGGACACTGCGCACAGCAGCGCAGGCCGCGAGGTCGTGGCCCAGGTAGCGCATGTGACGTTTGCCACCAATCTTGAGCAACTTGGCATACTGCCTGAAGTGATACTTGGACTGCTGTGTGACGGCCAAGTGCCCCGATTTGTCCAACTGCAGGACCAGGCCGAGGGGTTTGACCGCCTCGCAGAACACTTTCGTGGCAGTCGCAAGCGTGCGGGCACCACGGGCATCGGCACCAGTCCACGACAAAGCCACGTCGTCCACCAGGTCACGTGGACGAACCTCAGGAGCGATTCGAGCAGTCATGCGTAAAGTACGCGTCAGTAGCACCATCAGCAGCGTAGTGGCATGAGTGCACCCCGCCAGGATGCCCTGGTACGCACGCTTCGCCTCCGAGAAGGAGTTGTACGCAAAAATCGTGCGCTCCTGCTGGTAGAGCAGCACGAGCATGTACGCGAGCCTCATGGGAAACAGATTGGCCCTGCACTCGTCCAGCAGCGCCTGGTGACGCACCAACTCGTAGCACTTGAGCATGTCGAGCAGCACGATCAGGGCGTGGTCGCCCGTGAGGTGGGCCGTCTCCTTCTCGAGGGCCAGATCGAAGGCAGCGTCGGAGGAGGATCTGCCTCCCGTGTGCCCCCAGAACTCCTCGCTGGCGTCGTTCGCTTCCCACTGGGCAGAGACAGGCCGACGGGCCCTCCCCCACACCCGAACGAGCGTGTTGAGGAGAGCGATCAGGCGCTCCCCCCCTCCTGGTTTGGGAAGTCGAACAAGCTTCGTCATGAGCCGAGCCTTGGGCCAGATGAGCAGCTGCTCGCAACGACAGAAGACAGCGGCCATCGCATCCAGGGCTGCGTCGGACAGGTGGTCCAACGCCCGCGGGGCAATCCTGACCTGCCCCGTACCCGTTGTCCAGCTGAAGGCGCGAACCGCACGGCGTACGTCCCTGCCGCTGAGAGGTGGCAGCTGGTCCCACACCTGGTGGTCGCTGGGCAAATCAATCACCCCGTCATCGTGCCTCTGCCAGTACTGGTTCCAGTGCTGCACCTTACGATCGGCCAGCTGGTACGCGTGCTGGACACCTGCGCCGTAGTCGATCACCTCCTGGAGCGCCAGTGGCTTGGAAAACTTGTGAGCACGACTAGCGCCGCCTTCGAACGACGCCTCGGCCCACGCCTGCCAGCTGGCGGCTACCTTACTCTCATGCGCCCGCTGCTTGCCCTCTGCCTTGACAATGATGCGCTCGATTTGCTGGTCGAAATCCTCCCGCACGAAAGCCAGGAGCCCAAGCACAAAAAGATCGACAGCCGCCTTATCAAGATGTGGCCAAACATCGGAGCGAGCAGCAATCCTTTTCAAAAAATACTGGAACTCCAAAATGTGCCTCGCGGTCTTGTCGCACAGCTTGCTGCAGTAGACCCTCGGACGGGGGCGTGCTCCAGCCGCTGCCGCCACCGCACAACAGGACGCAGCCGCAGACGACGCACCCGTAGCCGAGGAAGTCGATGGCGATGGTGCCTCCGTCCCTGAGCAGTTCAGCCCTGGCAACAAGAGAGCAGGAGGGTCGGACAGCTTCGTGATGAACGATGCGAGAGCAGTGCGGACACGTCGGAACTGCCGCGCCCAACGCGCTGCAGCAAGCCAAGCTGCCACGTCGGGCGCCTTTCTCTTCCAAGACTGCCTCTCGTCAGAATCGAGGAGGAGGAGGAGGAGGAGGAGG
>CAUYUJ010003410.1:32500-57500 GCA_963575745.1 Prorocentrum cordatum | reverse complement strand
ATCATCACCATCATCACCATCATCATCAGCATAATCTTCACCATCGCCATAGCCATCCTCATCCTCATGCTCCTCCTCCTCATCCTCGGCCTCACTCATCCTCGTCCTCACCATCCTCATCCTCGCCATCATCGTCATGATAATCATCAACATCATCACCACCGCCACCATCACCATCAACATCATCATCGTCATCATCAACATCCTCGTCATAATCGTCATCATCATCATCGCCATCATCAGCATTGTCACTATCATCGTCATCGTCATCGTGATCGCCACCAGCAGCATATTTACGAGCATCGTCATCGTCATCGTTATCGTCATCTTCATTGTCATAAACATATGTATCCTCCCCCTTCTGTCTTCGTCAAGCTCCTCCTGTCTCCTCCTCCTCCTCTGCCTCCTTAACCTCCTCCTCCTTCTCCTTCTCCTCCTCTTCCTCCATCTCCTCCTCCTCCTCCTCCTCCTCCTCCTGCTCCTGCTCCTGCCTCTTCCTGCTCCTGCCTTCTCCTGTCTTCTCCTGCCCGCCTTCTCCTCCCCCTTGCTCCTCCGTTCCCTCCTCGTCTCGATGCCTCGGTGCCTCGATGCCGCGGGCATGGGCGTCCGCTGCGACGCCACCTCTGCCGCCAAGCGGCCGACAGCAGGGCCCTTCGCGCGCTGGGGCGGCCAGAGCCGATCGCCGCCGGGGGCGCGGAGAAGGAGGAGGAGGGGGAAGAGGAGAAGGAGGACGAGGAAGAGGAGGAGGAGGAGGAGGAGGAGGAGGAGGAGGAGGAGGCGAAGGAGGAGGAGGAGGAGGAGGAGGAGGAGGGGGAGGAGGAACAAGTGCGCTCGCGTAATATCGGACATCCTACCCCTCCCTCCCATCCCTTACCATGGCGCAGATCCCCTCTCTACTCGCACAGTCGGATGTCGAGCAGGGCAATGATCCCGGAAGGGTACGCGATGCGTTGTAGAACGCTGCCGACGCAAGAGGCTGCCGCCACGGATCTCCGATCCGTAGTCGGCCACGGACATCAACTGAAATTTCGGACACACCCTGGCAAAGATAGAGTGAAAGCAAGGGGGGGAGGGAGGGAGCTTGAGCGAAACGTCAACGGAAGATCGCAGACGGGCGGCCAGCGACGCTTCCCAAGGAGCAACCCTGTTCGGAGAACGACTTATGCTCCCTTTTTCCAGCTCGGGCAGGCCAGGTGGCGAGGATTCGAGACGCTGCCGACGCAAGAGGCTGCCGCCACGGATCTCCGATCCGTAGGCGGCCACGGACATCAACTGAAATTTCGGACACACCCAAAATGCTGCAAAATGCACAGCTAGACTGGCAACGCCGAAAATACAACAATTGTTAATCAAGCGTCGGAAGACGTTCCGCAGCACGCCCTATCAAAACGGAGAACTGATTAGCCCGGGACCTGGCTTTCTCGTCGGCATAGGCTCTGGCGAGGGTGCTGCAGAGCTTGCGAGGATATGCCTCCGCCAATCTAGTGCGGAACCTGCCCGACGCGTCTTTGCCGGACAGCTCTTGATGCCGCTGCCCAGTGAGGACACAGACGGGCCCTGTACATCTGAATTTGGCCAAAGGTGCCAAGTCGAGGAGAAACGCAGCTATCCTGGTGCTCTTCCTCCAGGGCGTCCCGAACCGGCAGTGCTCGAGCACCTGGGTCGTGACCTGCCGGCGCTGGAGCAGGGACAGCATCGGCGGCAGCTGCCACGCGTAGCTCAGCGCGGGGTTCTCGACGGACCAGGGGACGAAACACTGGCAGCACAGCACGCAGAAGGATATCGTGAGCCGCGCGTACAGGTTGCCCCACTTCACCTTCTGGAAATCGGCGCCCTCGGGATGGAGACTGGGCAGGCCCCAGACGTGCTCCTGGGACCGGAGCCGCGGAGGCCCGTTGGGGCGGTCTCGCGCCCGCGAGAAGGTCTCGCAAGGAAAGCCAGCATGCAGGCCGCAGACGAGCCCCGCCCGTATCCACCCTCGAATGAGGCGGGCGCTCCTGGGGTTGCGCAGGTCGTAGGCGGGGCCGTACAGGATGTCCCACCGCAATGTGGGGACATTTCCCCGCTCCATGGCATCGGACAGGTGGCCCGAGCCCGCGAACAGCTCGAGGAACACGGCGACGGTGGGCGCCCTCAGCGGCCCAAAGACGGCATCCGCCTCCCCCGCAGCGCGTCGGGGAGCTCCTGAGCGGCCGCCGCGGCCGCCCGCTGCACGTCGGGCGGCAGGCGGCGCAAGAGGTCGGCCAGTCGCCCCCCGTGCTCGTAGCGGCGGAGGCTCCGCGCGGACCGCCACCGCCCGCGGCGCTGGATCTCCTCCAGACGTCGGGCGCCGGTCGCGAAGTCGACGCTCGCCCCCGTGTGCCGGAAGCGGTAGGCGTCGAGCGGCCCGAGGGGCCCCAGGCGCCAGGCAGCCGCGGCCTCGTCCAGGGCCCGGCGCAGGGCGCTGGGCGTCAGATCCAGCAAGGGCCCGCCGCCGCGCTCCAGCCCCAGCTGCACCAGGGCGTCTGCGAGCGCCGCCTGCCGGTCGAGGTCGAGGACGATCGTCTGGTCGAACTCCTGGCTCTTGGACGGGGTCCGCATCTCGAACGGGTGGAGCAAGACCGATGTGGGGGTCCACTCGCGAGCTCCGCTGAGGGACCCCGCCACTACGTCGCGGCCCCGTAGCAGGAACGGCTCTCCTGGCCGCAAGTACATCTCCATCATCATGAGAATGGCCAGCGCGTGGGGTCTCAGCCCCTGGCAGATCATCCAGCACGCCAGCAGCGCCACCACGTCGTAGGGCAGGGGCAAGCGGCCCCCTGCTGGGGCAGCGCGGCGCCAGCCTCGCAGACACTGTCGACAGACGGGCATCCGCCCGCCCCCCAACCTGCCCAGGCGCGGCTCGGCCCACTGCACCGACGCCAAGAGCTTCTCGCCCGCGCTCAGCGAGCCGCCCTCCATGAACATGATCTCCATCAGGCCCGCGGTGGCGATGTCCCACTCCTCCTCGGTGTTCGGGTGGTCCCCGCGGGAGTCGCAGAACCTCTGCAGGGCGGCCAGGTAGAGGGAGTACTGGGCCTGCGTCTTCGCCGACACCGAGGCCCTCCGGAGCAGGCTCATCTGGGCCTGCGGGGCCCGCGCCGCCGCCAGCCTGGCAGCGCGCTCCACCCGCACCCGCGCCGCGGCCGCCCGCAGGCCCCCAGTCTCCAGGGGGGCCAAGGCCGGGCGGGAGGCCGACCCCGCACTGGGCGGCGGCGGCTGGCGGCCCGCGGGGGTCCTCGATCTGTCGGACCTGCCGCGCGCCAGCATTGCGACCCTCGCCGGCGGCGGTCGCGAGTTCGCGCCGCAGGCCGGCAAGCGGGTCGCTCGGCGCCGGCCGGCCGCGCGAGGGTCCGTCTGCAGGGTTGAGCTCCGACGCGATCCAGCGCGACCGCAGGAGGCTGCCGGTCCCCAGCAGCAGGGCGCCCAGCCGGCGGGTCACCGAGAGCATGCCATCGCAAGACGACCGTCCCTTCGTGGCGGCCAGGGAGGCCGAGATCGAGTCCCCAATCACGAGCAGCCTCGAGCCCAAGTTGGCGACGGACCTCAGGAGGTGGCGCACCCCGTACAAAAGCGCCTCCGCTTCCAGGGCCGGCATAGACGTCGAGGCCCGTTTCCACCTCTGCCTCCCGCACACCCTCCAGGGAGCCCTCAAGATGATGATGATGATGATGATGAAGCGCCTTGAAAGGTCGGTCCTCCCAAAACACAAACCTGAGAAGCCACCAATACGCCAAGTGCGTACGGTAGAGAAAGAGGGAAACGGGAGGAGAGGCGGGAGAGGAAGGAAGCAAAGGAAAGGTGAAGCCCAGCCCAGGATTGAAACCCATGATACTGAAAGACATTATGAATGACAAACTGTCCAATATCCCAAATGAATCCCACCACAAGGTCTCTCTTGTGTTGAATGAAGATGAGAAACATGAGAAACATAATGTAAGATAATGAAAGAGTTGCCCAAATTGATTAACAAGGTCTTGAGTAACAATTGGAGCCAACCTTGAGAGCACATGGTCCCAAGGTCTCAAGTAAGTAAGAAGTGCAGAAAACTTCCATTAAGTCCCATGAAACTCATTGAACATGAGTAGCAGTCAAGACGGATATATGTACTGAAAGAGAATCTGAAAGATAAACTGAATGTCCCAAGCACGCAATGAACCCAGAAGATACGGAGACATACAAGATGAACTGTCAAAGCAGAATGAGATCCCAACCGTGAGAACCCACACCAGGCATGTCAAGAAATATGGAATATGGTTGAATTCAAACAGGTATGGTGAACGCAAGATGGCTGGAAATGTTTATAACCTTTTGTATTTTGCCAACCAACATCGTAGAAGTACATGCAAGAGAGATTGAGAGAGACTGAGAGTCCTCCAAAAGCCGCAGGCCCATGCACCGCAGACGCCAGGAGATTCAGTCTGAGGGAGTCCCAGGAATGGCCTTCACGGGTACTTCCAACGCCACTTTTCCACGAAGAAATCTCCGTCCCACCAGTAGTCGGACAGGTACCATACAACTGGGTGAGGCCAGCCCGAATCTGGATCGAACCACGTGTCAAAGTACTCCGTATACCATACTTTGGTGTAGACTTTGTCCTCTTCACAGTAGTTCCACATTCCGCCCGATCCGTGTGTCCACTTGAGACGCTTCTTGGCGGCGAGCTTGACTGGGAGGCTGCGTTTAGCCATCCCCTGGAGTTGGATGTTTCCCAGCCGTCTCAGACAAGAGCTCCCGTCAGGATTTGAGGCGAAACGGCTACTGACCAGCAACCAATTCTTTCCAAGGAACTCTACGAACCCTTTCATCGGGACCCCGAACGTTGACATACAGACCATTATAGCGGCTGTCCCGACAAGCTTTGAAAAGCGGGATTTTGCACCAGTCATATGTGAAATGAAGACCACCAAGGCCCGACGGTATAAGAAACCGAGCCGGCAACTTGACCACCCTTTGGAATAGCAGCGTAGAGCAGTATGAAAGTGCCTCAAGATCTCGTTTAGACAGGAAGCAGACTTTGCGTTTAGACCTGCAAAGCTTCCCCTGAAAGATAACGTGAGGGTCCGAAGCCGTGGGATGTAACATACCGAAAGCTTGAGCCCGAGACTGCAGGAGCCGACAGGAGGCATGGGGAGAGAAGGGGGCCCATCCCCCCAAACCTCAAGAGAGGAAAACAGACGCCGAGGCCCAAAACACAGAGGCATCCTGAGGAAGGAAGGATTGTTGCGAAGCCACGGTATCCCTAAGATCGAATGGATCGGGCGGGTCCCAGATAGAATCGCACAAGTGACATCTCCTGGTGTCAGCCAATCCACTAGGTGGTAGGCAAAGGAAGAGAGAGGAGATCCCAAAGGGGTCTCGATTCAGACCCAAATGCAAATTCCGCGAGGCGTCAAATGCCCCGGCTCCATTAGACATCGGTGACACGACCCGCGACTGAGCGAAGCTCCTCCATGGACTTAGACGAGGCCCTGGTAGGTTGTCGTCTTTGAAGATACCTGGCCATTTGTCCCCAAATATTCCACCAGACTGTGTAAATGAAATTCCCAGGGTCCGACCAGCGATTGTCATAGAACACTGCGCCTTTGTATGACATTGTCTTGATCTGTACAAAAGACATAGAGCGCACTGCGATTCCCACGATCCCAATAAGGTTCTTGCATGCCTCACTTGAGAAAAATTCCTCAAAGAGATTCCATAGCTGCCTGAGAGGTATCTCGAATTCGCGCCCCTTCTCATACATGTGGAGTGTGACGCATTTCCGTGGGTTGTATGAACCTGAATTTACAGGAACGATCTCGGAACTTTCGATTGCCAGTGCACGTGGGCAGGCGGATGCCCACGCCTCAAAGACACAACACTGGAGAGACTTTGAATTCCATGGCCTGACGACCCTCTGAGGGGCAAGCATGAGAGTGTGTTCCCAGATAACTTGAGAAGGGGTTGAAGCAGAACGAGGTAAGCGGATTGAACCAAAATGACTACAGAAAAGCACCAGTACACCAAGACAACCGATAGATGTGGATCCATAAGATGGTGAGACAGAGATAAGAGATGCACTTTATCAGGGATCGGACGGCAGTCATCGTCCTGGCCAACGAAGTGAGATTAACAATCCCAGGCCAAACCCATTTGTACTGAGGTGAAGAAGCAAACTAAGCACCAAACGACCCCAAGTAGAAACTTGTCACTTCGAGGCCTTGGGCAAAGAGCGAGAAACAACCCCACTTGGCCCCGACAACCGAATTGAGAAGAACATGATGCAATCCCAGCTCATGAGAAATGACCTGAAGGCCCCATGCAATGAGGCACTTGTAATCCCAAGCATTCCCAGGTTGAACCGAAAGCCATCATCCTGGCAAAGTGATGAAATTAACAATCCCATCCAAGCCCGTTTGAACTGAAGTGAAGGACCAAACTAAGCGCGAAGCAATCCCAAGTTGAGATATGTCACATCGAGGCTGTGGGCAAAGGGCAAGAATCGACCCCACTACTTTGGCCCTGACAGACGTGTTGAGGAGAACAGGATTTAATCCCCTCCCCAGAGAAATGGCCTGGGGTCCCACTGAAACCTTGTAATCCCAGATTGATCCAAGATTGAACCAAGAAGAGAGCTGAGGGCCCAAAGGGGGGAAACACTTTAGCCGTATCTTCTGAACTGCCTCGATCACATCAGGAAACGAGGTTTGCATAGCAGATGGCACCTTACATTGGCTCCGTTATTCCCAGACTCCACCGTGATAAGATCTCCCACATCTTCAAACATATCCTTGACGAAGAGGAGTGCCACAATGCAGCTGCCAGCAAAGATCTGTGATTTGTCGTGGAGCCTCTCCTTCTTAGGGCAGACCTCTGGGCCAATGAACGCCTCTTTGGTATAAAACCGCGCATTGAACAAATGAATGTCCTTGAAACGAAATGTATTGAGCCCAAAGTGCCAGAGAATCTTCGTGACGTCCCTGGTAGTGAGATAACCGTGCTCTCCCAGGACTGGAATACTGTCTGAAACCAGTGGACCTTGATTGTCAATGATGAAAGGCGTAAGCTCACGAACTGTGATGATTTGGAAGTGTTCCCCGACCTTTGCTTTGAAGGTGTTCAAACCTGTAAGCTGGGGGACGAAAGCCATAATGTAACGCCTTGAGCTCGTGTGGTCTGTGCCGCCCTTCGGAGCGAAAATTGGGCATCCTGAGCGATCGTATTCCAACTGAGACTTCAGCACTGGAGGGCCCAACTTGCTGATCCAGGGTTTCTTGTCCTGTTCCCAGCTCTTTGGAGCAGGCTGCGACCTTCGGTCAGGCGAGTCGACCTCCGCTTCAGATCCAGAGGTAGAGCTCTTGGAGTCTGGAGATCCCGAAGACGGTGGGGAGGGTCTGACAGGTGCTTCCTCACGGTAGTCCTGCGTCTCTGGCAAGGCCTCATCCGACTCGGGCTTGGACCCCGACTCGCCACCCTGCAATTGTTTCTTGAACCCACCTGAGTACTGCATCTTCCTGGCAATCGGTGAACGGCTCCGAGACACAGAGTCTCCCCTGTGCACAGGTGCTGGGGGCGGAGTAGGGAGTACCCTGGATTCGCGAGGGTCAGCACCTGACGATGCTTTGGCCTTGAGGCCCTGATTCTTGAACTCGACCGTCCTTGCTTGGTCCTCCTTTTTCTGTTCGAGCTTCTTCTGCAGCTTGACTTTCTTCTCATTCGAGGTAAGCATGGGCTTCGGCTCCATCTTATCCAGACGCTTCCGAGCCCAACGATCTAAGGCGTGGCGATCGAATCCAAAGAAAAGGGGGATTGTCGGCTGAATCTGATTCCCAACCAAATCCAGATCCTGAGAGTAACAGGTGTCCGTGGTGAAAGTAAAGGTAGCCCCGCTGGGCGCAGTACGGTAGCAAATGTGAGTCTGGGTCACGCCAGACGAAGCCGATGGCTACTGAAGGCGAAGGTGAAGCGGTTGCCGAACCCAATCAAGCATTTCTTGAGCAAGACCCAAACGAAACTTTTTGTCCCGGGAGCCCTGAGGAGAGAATAAGGTGGTCCAGGCATCCTTGTCATACCTGAAAACATATCCCCTATGCGAGCGTGAGTGGGTACGGCTGCCCCCAAAGTTGTCAAAGGAGCGATTCTGAATAACCCAATGCTTGCAATATTGAAACAGCCTCGACGAAAAATCTTCTGGATGTCTTTGCATGTGTGAAACCCAACTAATAGCTGAATCCAAATGGAAAATAGCCCATGAAACCTCTTTGAATCCCTTGGTTTTGCGATTTCTGCGTAAACTGAACTGTTCGGGAGATTCCCCCGGGAGCCTTTTGAGTTTCAACATGATCCTGATACATTGATTTTGAGCCTTGGTAATCAAATCCGCCGTCGTCTTACAAGGGACCCAGGCAGCACCTCTGGAGCGGATAATCCCCCCCGCCATACAGTTAAGTTTTGAGAGACGTTTAGACATGGGGATCTGCTCGTTGATCAAGAACCTACTGTTAGCCCAAAAGGCTTTGTTGATCTGTGAAATACCCTGCTTGACATCTTCGTGACAGGATCCAGTGGCAGAGAGAATTGGACCCAGCACCTTGGCCTCCGGTACAACAGACCAAGTTTTCCCAAAGGGGTCTGACCACTTGTATCCTTGAAAGAAGTAGGGGTAGGCCGGGAGGATTTCCCGATCGTCTTTGAGTTTGAGCCGATGTTCATTCCAGAGCTCCGACTCTACCAGGGCAGTCAGAGTTGCAAGGTCTTGTTCCGAGGACGCCACCACGAAGATATTATCTGACCAGCTGAGAAGTGCAATCCTGAAATCGAAGCCCAACTGCTCGCAACGGATAGAGATTCCCAAAGAAGAATGGGTAATTTTCTCCAGGGTGGAGGCGAAACAATCTTCTACGGAAACGCGCGCCAGTATGCATGCCGTCCCAGCTCCCTGCATCAACCCACGGTCTCTCTGGATAATCCCAGTGTTTGAGTCCAAAAGGGAGATGGAGACTCGAGGGTTCCTATGCAACCTGATGCAGCCCACTGCTAAGAAAAGAGGGACTCCCCGTCCCAGTAGACTCCGCAGGACTAATCCATAACGAATCTGATCGTGGTGAGCTTTGATGTCAGTAATCCCAACCATTCCTTTGTTAAAATGATCTCTGCCATATTCTAAAATGTGATAGACACTGGTGTGAAGTTCCTGTAATTGTCCACCTTTGCTGAGCCCAAAAATAAGACCTTTGAGACCTTTAGAATCAGTGTATGAGTCCAGAACTGGCAGAATGGCCCTTGCCACATATGCGTGCCCAATCTTGGCAATTGCAGGCTGAGGAATGACAACTCTAGTTTGAGAAGGGGTCCCAAAACCCTTGATCTTGTTACCCAAGTGGCCCCCGAATGTGACGTCGTTCCAAAATTCGGGATCGCCTAAGCAGGCCTGTATACACCCCGTGAGCCTTTGGGACCATCCCGAAGCTTTTACTACCGCCGTACAGGCGAACTCTGTGTCGATCTTACGGGGAGCCTTGATGTTGTCCAGCGCGTCTTCCAGCAGGGAGGGAATGATGGGGTCGTTGTAGAAGTTGAAGAAACCCAAAGAGCGAAGCCAGGCGATGTCCTCCTGCCGCTCCGATTCTGTGAGTCCCCACCTCTCGCTGTATTCTTCAGCAACCAGTGTGGTACAGCGGTCCACTTCAAAAATCTTGACTTGATCTACACAGAAACCCAATATGGGTAGGAGGGACTTGCGGGAGGCCCAGACCCGTTTCCCTTGAGAGGCGTTGAGCGCAACCTGAGCCAAATCGCGTTGAAGTTTAGTTATCTTGAGAGCTTTCAATAGGAGCTGACCCAAGGCGACCCTCGTGGCTTCGTTAAGTTCGGAGTTGAACCGTGTCCTGAGACTCTTGACCCAAAATGGCTCTTCGGCAAATCTCCTAAAACTCCTTGGGAGAGCCTGAGTCGCTTCATAAACCTGGCCCAACATGTTTTCCCAGAAATCAAAGGAGAGGGTGAGGTCCCTTGGATCATGATACCTGACCGCACATGAATCGGGGTACAGGGGGACGTCCTCAAGAGGTCCAGGGGGACGTCCTCGAACGCCTTCGTGCGCCGGCGGTCGAACTCGCTTTCGGGACGGTGGCGTCGAGACTGGGGCCGCACGAGCTCCATCAGGATCCGCCTGTCGGCCTCCCCCTCACCCCCGCGCAGCTGCGCAGCGGCCGCGGCGAAGGCGCGCTCGCGGGGAGGCCGCCCTTCCCGGGCCGCCTCCCGAGCCCCAGCACGCTCCGAGTGACGGCAGGCCTCCTTGACCAGGGCCGCCGGCGGTCGCCCCCGAACGGCCCCCAGGCCCCACGGCGACGCGTCCACCACGACGACGTCTGGACAGGTACCCGCAGAGGTGTTGACCCAGATGAGCGGGGCGATACGGTCCCAGACGTCGAGCTCCTTTCTGGCCGAGGCCCAGAGGGCCCGAGGCCCCCGGGCTGGGCCTCTCCGCGCGGCCTCACAGAACCTGTAGCAATATTTGAACACGCTGAGCGACTCTCGCCTACACAGGCCGATGAAGCACAGATGGCCCAGAAGGCGCTCCAAGTCCCCTCCAGAGACCGAGCCCCGCGCTAAAAGACCCCGAATGGCGAGACGAGCCTTCCAGACACGCTCGGGGGTCGGGCGGAAGGTGCGCCGAAGGCAATCGATCTCCCACCCCAGCACGATGGCGCGATCGCAAGAGACAGACTCTTTATGCAGCGGCAGCCCCCGAGACTCGAGGGCCCGGGACACTCCTGCCAAGCGTTCGCGAACAACAGCCTCGCTCGTCGAAATCACCACATAGTTGTCTACGTACTGTGCGTGAGGGGAGGAGGCGAGGGGAGGCGGAGGGGAGCCGTCCGCGAGGCGGGCTGCAGCAGGGGATCCTCCCTCCTCGGCAGCCCGCTCGTGGATCGCCTGGCACCACCATAGGGCCCAGGGCCACCCCATGGGCAAGGCACGCATCCGAGGGGTGACCCAGGTCCCCGGGGACACACGGACCCCCTGGACTTGAGAGATGCCCGCCCACGAGGCCCGAATTCTTCGCAGCCCGAAGTACTGGCGGAGCCCCTCTGGGAGCTCCATGTGATAGAAAGCGTCTTTTATATCGACCTGGCCAATAAACACGGGCTGATCGAGGGAGTCGTCGCCATGCACCTGGGAGAGAGTGTCGCCAGAGACAAGGCTGACAGGGGCGGGCGGCTCGAAATGCTGATTAGACCGCCGACAGTCGACGACCAGCCGCTGCTTACCGCCCCCCTTTTTTACAAAGAAGCAATCCACCACCTCGGTAGGTCGCTCAAGCGTCAGCTCGGCTACGCCAGCCTCGACCAACCGCTGAACGAATTCGCCGTACAGAGAGGGAGAGTGGAGGCGAGGGTCCCCATAGGGTCGCAGGGGCCCCGAGTCCTTTAACCTCAATCGTGCCACGTCGATGGGCAAAACTTGCGACTCAGCAAAGCGCGCAACAGTACTTTCCCCGCCGGATCCCCAAAGCCGAGCGAGCGGAGTCGGAACCGACCCAGCCGCCGGGAGGGACACGCGGGAGGCTTCGTAGCCCACAGGGCCTCCCCCAGCGTCATAGGGGAGGCCGAGGCGCAGCGCCTGGAGGGCTGCCGCCTGCGAAAGATCATCTGGGGGAGGCCCCAGGAAAGAGACAGAGGACTCAACGTGATCGAGCATACGCTGCTGCCCGAGGCTCAGATCAGCAGGTACAGGTACCCCTTCACGGCGGCCATATATCGTGTTGAGACCTTCTAAGCACCGAAGAACGTCGGCGTGGCGACGCTGCCGACGGCCGACTCTCTGTCGGCAAACTCGCGAGAGCCCAGGTGCTGGTGGCTCCGACGAGCTGAGCAGCTCCGTGGGGAAAGGTAGCATATCCCTCCCCACGTTCCTGTCAAAATTCCCCGGCGGCGCGACGGCGTGCCGAGCATCCCCAGTCATGTCAGGATCCCCCCCACCAGACCTGAGGGACGTCTGGGGGGGGCGGTCGGGCATCACCCCTGGTCCTTCGCCTGGCCCTGCCTCCGCTTGCCCAGCGACTCCCGAGCCTCGCGCGCCTTCAGGAGGCTCTTGGCCAGCGACGCGTCCCGCTCCAGCTCCTGCTTGGCGCTCTCGAGCAGCGCGGGCGACACCATGAGCCTCGACTCGGCCCGGGCCGTCGCCCCGAAGGCGGCCTGCCCGTCGGCGGTGAGCCTCCCCGCGGAGGAGCCCGCTGTCCTCTCGCGCAACTTGTCGCTGTAGCAGTACTCGATCGTCTGGAGCCGGCGGAACATCATCTCCACCGAAAGGATGTTGGACGCGTCCACCTGATCGTGCTGGAGCAACGCCTTCAGGTAGCTGATCACACTGGCGTACTCCTCCATGCCCCACTGGGAGTCCTGGAGCCCGCACAGCTTCTTGAAATGCTCGAAGTGGGACTCGAGAGAGCGGCCCTCGCCCGCGAGGTGCTCGAGGCACCACATTGTCGTCCTCGGCGCGATGAAGTCGGGGAGGTGCTCCTGGCGGCAGCTCTCGACGAGGTTCTCGAGCGTCCGGAAGGGCCTGCCAGCGCGATCGAGGCGGACCGGCAGTAGGCGACAGTCGGGCGCCACCGCCCGGTCGGCGAAGTCCGACTCGTCACCGATGGCCACCCACTCGACGAAGAGAGACGACCCGTCTGCGAGCAAGACGACGCCGCGGGCGGGGGTGCCCGCCCCAGCGAAGCCCGCTGGAGGGATGATCACATCGCCGTAGTGGTACCCCCTCCACTCCTGGGCGACGCGCCAGTTCCCCACGGGGGCGGGGGCGGCGTCGCCAGCGCCACCCGCCAGCACCAGGGGTCGGGCCCCCCCGACCACGGCCGCCGCGAGCGCCGCTCCCGCGGGCGCCGGCGCTCCGCCCGCCTCCCCGCCGCCCGCGGCCGGCGCAGCCCCCGCGGCCGCACCTCCTCGGCGCATCACCCCGCCCGGCAGGGGCGCGGGTGCCGGGGCGACGGGCGCCGCGGCGGGCGGCGGGCCCCCCGCTGGCACCACGACCCATCCTCCGCCCGGCGGCCCGGCGGCGGGGGCCCCCGCGGGAGGGGCGGGCCCGGCGGCGGCAGCCGGCGCCCCCGGCGCAGCCCAGGGCCACGCCTCGAAGACGGGCGCCGGCACGGCCACGCCCGGGTGGCGCCGAGCAAAGCAGCGCCGCGCCTCGGCCTGGGCCTCGGGGAGCCAGGCTGCCACCTCCGCCGCAGTCGGGGCGCTCGCGAAGCGGTAGGCCCGCACGACGCCCGGCGGCCTGGGGGCGAGGGCGGGCGCCCACCGCACCGCGCTGATGTCGGGCGACGTCCCGTCCACTACCTCGCACTGCACCTGGTGGTCTGGCGAGACTAGGATCGCGTCACTCGGACAGGACACCACCCGACCCAAGTTCCAGCGCTGGTGCCACAGGGGAGCTCCCGGCACCGCATACAGGAGGTACGCCACCTGGTCCACCCCTTCCAATGCGGGCACGGCGTCGGCGGCAGCAGCAGCCATCGCTCCACCTCCCGACGTCGCCGAGCGCGATGCCGATCACGAGCGACGCCACTGTCGTCCCCCAGGCCGCCGCCACCGTCGGGGCTGCGGGCGCCGCGGAGGCGCGCCCCCGCTCCTGCTGCGGGCACTGGGGAGCCGGCGCCCCTGGGCAGGCCGGGCAGGGCGGGACCGCGGGACAGGCGCAGTGGCAGTCCGGGCACTCCAGCGCCGGGCACGGCGGCGGCGGCGGCGCCCGACTCAACCAGGAGGCCACGCCATGCGACAGCTGGGTGAGGGCTCCGACCGCCCACGGGGGCACCATGCCCCGTGGGAAAAAGCTTGAGCGAAACGTCAACGGAAGATCGCAGACGGGCGGCCAGCGACGCTTCCCAAGGAGCAACCCTGTTCGGAGAACGACTTAGGAGGAGGAGGAGGAGGAGGAGGAGGAGGAGGAGAGGGGAGGAGGAGGAGGAGGAGGAGGACTCGCAGCGCGGGGTCGCGCGCCGAGCGGGCACACCGCCTGGCCGGCCCGCGCGCGGCGCCGAGGTCCGCGCGGGCAGGGGCAGCGCGGCTCGCGGCGCGGGGGCCGCGCGCCGAGGGGGGGGGGGGTCACGCTGCTGCCTGGCCCGCGCGCGGCGCCGATGTCCACGCGGGAGGTCCAGCGTGGCTCGTGCTCGCTCTCCCTCTCTCTCTCTCTCTCTGTCTCTCTATTTCTCTCTCTTCTCTCTCTCTCTATCTCATTTCTCTCTTCTCTCTATTTCTCTCTCTTCTCTCTCTCTCTCTCTCTCTTATTCACTCTCCCTCTCTCTCTCTCTCTCTCGCTCCGCCACCAGCGTCGGACACTTGGCGCCGCACGGGAGGAGGCCGAGCGGTGCTCTCGCCGCAGCGCCGCGCAGGGACTCCTCTCGCCTCGCGGGGTGCCCTCGCCGCAGCGCCGCGCAGGGATCTACGAAGTGCCGCGTCCGGCCGTGCGCGGCCCGTGCTCGGTTCCCCTCGCCGAGCCGTCTGGCGCAGGACCACGCGCGAGCGCCCTCCGTGCGCCCGGTGGCAGCGCTGGCCAGACCCGAGGCGTTGTGCCGCGGTTGGCTCCCGTGCTGCGGGAGGGTGGGTGGGAGCAGGTGGGGCCAGCCGACTCGCTCGACCTGGCTGACCTGACTCCTGCTCCTACTCCTCCAACTCCTTCTCCTCCTCCTCCTCCTCCTCCGCCGCCGCGTCCTCCTCCTCCTCCGCCGCTTCCTCCTCCTCCTCCTCCTCCTCCTCCTCCTCCTCCTCCTCCTCCTCCTCCTCCTACTCCTCCTTCTCCTCCTCCTCCTTCTGCTCCGCCCCTTGCTCATCCTCATACTCCTCCTGGGGATTCCTGCCGCGCCAGAACAAGCAGTGGGATTGTCGGGGACAAGTCCAGCCCTCTGGCCGGCAGGACAAGCCCCCCCGACGCCCCCGAGACCCCTCCCACAGCCTCGCCCACTCTCAAGTGCTCACTGCCAGCCTGTGAGGTGGCGGGTAGACGTCAGTTCTGATGTGGGGGTTGTGTCAATACAGCCACGAATAGCGAAGGCGGTCGCCGACCTTGTCGTTCAACCGTCTCAGACGCATCGGCAGTGTGGAAGAGATTGGCGGAGGCTTCCAGCAGGTTCCCTGAGTTGTCCAGATGCGTCCCAAGGTCCTCGGAGAATTCCGATAGTTTTCGGTCCATTCATCCGCCTCTTCTCCAATCCCTTAGACAAGGGGGGGGAGGCGGGACACAGGAAACCGTCGTCTTGTCCCCATCCACCTCCTCCTCCTCCTCCTCCTCCTCCTCCTCCTCCGCCGCCTCCTCCTCCTCCGCCGCCTCCTCCTCCTCCTAGTCTTCATCCTCCTCCTCCTCCTCCTTCTCCTCCTCCTCCTCCATCTCATAATCCTCCTCATTGTCCTCCCTCTTCCTCTGCCTCACCACTATCATCACCTTTACCATCATCATCACCATCACCATCACCATCACCATCACCATCACCATCACCATCACCATCACCATCACCATCACCATCAGCATCAGCATCAGCATCAGCATCAGCATCAGCATCAGCATCATCATCATCATCATCATCATCATCATCATCATCATCATCATCATCATCATCATCATCATCATCATCTGTCCTGGTTCCCTGGGCGCGGCGCTCCTTGGGCTCCAGGACCTTGGTCAGAACTGCATCGTATGGCCCTGCAGCGATGGGGCTATGTTCGTGATTTGTGTTTATTGCCAGTCGTACAGTTCGCACGGCAAGATTGCCGCCTTGCACGCCCGCTGCCAGCCGTATCCCTCTCGGTTCGGAAAGTGGGTGTGGTCTAAGATATGTAAGGGGCAGCACCCCAAGCGCCCACTGGTGTCAGTTGAGTACCCGACTGATCTCAGCACCGAGCCCCTTCAGCCACGTACGTTCCGCTCGCAGGCGTCTGCACACTCGGAGGCTGAAGATGACAGGATCGAGTCCGTCGCCGCTTCCTTGCTCGCCGCTGCGAGGCGGGCTCAGGATAATGGGGGGGCGGGTGGGAGGTCGGTCGGGTCGGAAACGTAACTCCCCTGCCACCTGTCAGCTGAGGGGCTGGCCCTCGTCTTCTTGTCTACGTGCGAGGGCATATGTCGTCCGTATAATCTAGTCACCAGCAGAAAGATCTGGGGTCGTGCCTCCATGGTCGCCGCCCCAGAGGTAAATTATCACTACAGTGAATGATTGAAAAAAGAACAATTCCTCCTCCTCCTCCTCCTCCTCCACTTCCTCCTCTTCCTCCTCTTCCTCCTCCTCTTCCTCCACTTCCTCCTCCTCCTCCTGTTTCTGTTCCTCCTCCTCATCCTCCTTCTCCTGCTCCTCCTCCTCCTGCTCCTCCTCCTCCTCCCCCTCCTCCTCCTCCTCCTCCTCCTCCTCCTCCTCCTCCTCCTCCTCCTCCCGCATCGGGGCTCCTGGCTCCCACTCGACGCCGCCGCCGGCGCGCAGCACCACGAGCTTCCAGGCGGAGGGCGACAGCCACATCGAGCCGCTCCATACCTCGGCCGGGAGGAAGTGGAAGAGGAAGAGGAACGGGAAGATGAGGAAGAGGGAAAGGAAAAGGATAAGGAGGGAGGATGGGGAGAGGAAGACGAAGAGGGGGAAGAAAGAAGGAGGGGAGGAAGAGGAAGAGGAGGAAGAGGAAGGGGGGCGGGCCAGCGCTGGGGAGGAAGAGGAGGAGGAGGAGGAGGAGGAGGACGAGGATTTTTTGAACATCGACATCAAAATTCTATACGGCTGGGCCGACGAGTGCCCGTCGAACTCGACAGCAGGGACAAGAGGACCTTCGTCCTCGTCCGTACGAGAGGCCTGCGAGGCCCCCCGTCAAAACTTAGCCTGCCAGAGCGCATTGTTCGCCGAGAGAAAAACCCAACGTTCTCCAGCACGGCGAAAAATACAGTCGGGGGGTTGACCTAAGGAACCCCAAATAAGGAACGAGGCCCCCTTTTCCCATAGGTTCAACCTCGATTTCCCATGGAAAACCTCAGGAAAACCCGAGGCAAAATTTGAAACAATCAAGGAGCACCGAGCCCCTCCCCAACGAAAAGGGTTCCTTCTTCAGCGCCCCGACTGTAGAGGGAAGCCGATCGGCGGGCCGCGTCCTGGGCGCCGACGCTGAAGACGCGCGCATCAGCTGCAAATGCACACGAACACATGGCGCAGTCTTCTCACAAGCACCACGGGATGAAGGAGGAGATGGCGAGCGACGCCCTCGGCGAAGAAAACGCCGATCTGGATCGCAGCCCTCTTACAAAGGTGCTCAAGGTGCCTCTGTCGCGCAGGGTTGCCAAGAGAGCATGACTAAAGGGGAGAAGAAAAAAATACCTCCTCCTCCTCCTCCTCCTCCTCCTCAACATTATCCAGCCCGCCCAACAATTGAGGGCAAATAATCGGGCGCCCGATGCGTGGGCGCCGGCATCAAAGACTTAGATTTAGATGCTGACTCTCACGCATCGACATCTGCTGTGCTTGCGCTGCAGCTGCGACGAGACGGAGGAGAAGATTGCGAGCAGCGCCCTAGGCAACGAGCGCGTCGATGTACAGTGGGCGCACGGCTGCAAGAAACCGCCGGAAGAAACCGGACCCCGAAAATCCACAGAGTTTCTTGCCCAGGGTCTGGGTTTCCCGGCCAGGGGCCCGAAGCGGAGAAACCGAGGGAACCCTGACCCTGGGAGTTTCTTCGCCGGTCGCGCGGGAAAATAGACGCCCGCGGGAAACCATCGCGGGCCGCGCGGAACGAAAAAACCCGAGATGCCCGGACGAAAAACACCCAGTTTCTGGTAAGCGCCCCCACTGCAGATGGCCCTCCTCTTACACACGTGTCCAACATTTCTCTGTCGCGCTGGGCAGCCTGGGAAACATTCGTACCCGAGCGGAAGAACCCCCCAGCATCATACACCCTGCGAAATGCTTAAGAAATCATGGGTTAAGAAATTCAGAGTCTCAGAACTTGAAGAAAACCCAGAACTTCTATCAAAATCTTGGGATTTACATTGAAAAGTTAAGAATAATCGAGACTCTGGACGAAAGCTTAGGTTTTCTTCAGCATCGCCTGAGGTGTACAGCGCGGCGAAGGACATCATGAATCTCATCGGCGGGCCGCGCCGCCGGCGCTGCCGCGGAAGACGCAAAATGATCATGTACATGTGTACGAGCGCGGGGTGCAATATTTTCCCAAAACCAACGCGACGAGATGAAGGAGGAGGTAGCGAGCAACGCCCTGTGCAAAGAAAATGACAACACATACACATATGCATATACACATATGTGTATATACATACGGCATAGTCCACTCAAGATCCCCCGATGTGCTGTCCCAAGGCGAGAGTCTCGTCTTACTGTACACGGGTGGGGCGGGTGAGGTGGACGGAGAGGAAGATGATGAGGTGATGAACGAAGAGGCGGGAAGGCGGGCGGGCGGCGGGCGGGCGGGGGGACGACGGGGGGTCGGGATTTGAATCGACTCCTAAAAGATTTTCTCTTGCGGCGGGAACCTGTTGAGTACTGGATGTTCTCTTGGAGACGGGGGTTGTTCAGTGCACGGTATTGTCTTGGAGACGGAGACTGTTGAGTACAGGGTGGTGCATGCTACACGGAATGCGGTCGGGCGGGCGGGCGGCGGGCGGGCAGGCGGGCGGGTCGGGATGCTGATAGAATCCTTAAGGATCCTCTGTTGAAATGGGAACCTGTTAAAAACTGGGTGTTGTCTAAGAGACGAAGGCTGTTGACTACAGGGTGCTGTCTTAGAGACGGAGGCTGTTAAATACAGGGTTGTGCATGGTACACGGAAGACGGGCGGGCGGGCAGCGGGTGGGCGGGCGGGTCGGGAGTTGAATCGACTCCTTAAGGATGCTCTCTTGCAGCGGGAGCCTGTTGAATACTGGGTGTTGTCTTGGAGACGGAGGCTGTTGACTACAGGGTGTTGTTTTTGGAGACGGAAGCTGTTGAATACAGGGTAGGGTGTGCTACGCGGGAAGGCGGGCGGGCGGGCGGGCGGCGGGCGGGCCGGGCCCCCGGCGGGGTTGCGGATCGGGATTTGCATCGACTCCGTACGGGCTCTCTCTACACGCGGGAGCCTATTGAGCACTGGGTGCTGCATTGGAAACGAAAGGGTTGAGTACAGGGTGTCTTTCTGGAGACGGAAACTGTCCCGTAGATGTTCAAAAACATTGTGGGGGGATCTGGACTGGACCATGCCCATTTTATGAAATATATAATATATATATAATATAATATATATATATATATATATATATATATATATATATATATACATACACACAACTACATACATCATACATACATACATACAGTTGAATAAATGTGCATAATTCCTACAGAGAAATACACATGCATACACACGTATATGTTTTATATACGTGTGACTATATAGCAGTCCTCAGACACACGTGTTTCAGAGGTCCTCTGTCGCGCAGGGCTGCCCCGAGAGAAGTATTCACTGGAAGAAAGAGGCCCCTGACATTATCCTGCTCGCCGAACAATAAAAGGAACATGGTCGGCATGCTGCGCCGCTGGCGCTGGCGCTGAAGATGCACATGCAGATTATATATATATATATATATATATATATATATGTATATATATATATATATATATGTTCTGAGATCGGTGTTACAGCCAGGCCAGGAGAACTCTTTCCTCACCTGAACGCTGATTCGATATGTGTGCTGCGAGTGTCGAGAGCTTTACCTGCACGAGTGCCGTAGCGCAGCACCCGAAGAGAACCAAGCTGGACAGGATAGACAGTATATAGCTTGAAACCCCAGGGTAGGCTTCTCGCCCTTAAAAGGCGGCTGAGAGGGAAGATTGGGGAGGCAGAGTTGAAGCATTAAAACGGGGTCTGTGGGTGCTTGAAGCCAGGATGCTTACGGAGAGAAGCGGCCCTCACGTGACGCCCTTCCAGAGAGCAATAGCGTGTGAACGAGCATCAATGTTCTGAGATCGGTGTTACAGCCTGGTCAGGAGAATTCTTTCCTCATCAGAACGCTGATTCGATCTATGTGCTGCGAGTGCCGAGAGCTTTACCTGCACGAGTGCCGTAGCGCAGCACCCGAAGAGAACCAAGCTGGACAGGATAGACAGCATATAGCTTGAAACCCAAAGCGCCTTTCTCTTCCAAAGATAAACCCTGGTATTTACCGCAGCCCATCACTATTCCCAATGCTTAGACAGAGTTGGCGAGATAGCGAAGGAGAAAGCGGCGACGATTCGACGACAAAGCCTCGGCGGATAGGGTTCGGCCTGAAGCGTTCGGCGCCGGCCCGATTGATCATGTCCTTGAAGAACAATGCGAGGTCGGCCGCTGAATTTGCAAACTTTGCGGCCGGCGCAAGGACGCTGAAGGTGAAATTACGAGGTGAACATTAGCAGAGACAAAACGCGCACGCATCCGCCAAGGCATCCCGTAAAAGCACTAATCGATTACAGCGGTGTCAACATCCGAAAGCCTTTGGATCTGCTGCCAACACGGGAGTTGCCACAGCCGGCTGGCACGGGGATTTTCGATGGTCAGTGGGATGCCTTGAGACCGAGCGAATCTAAAGAATCCGGCAGACAGCGACGCCAGATAATTACCTTCTTTCACGCGAGCCCGAATCTGCGGAGACAGCCCAGGAACACCACAAGGATAACGTGAATTACGCCACCCTTCTCGATTTGCGGCCGAAAACGCGGTGCACGGAGTTCCCAGCCAGAGGCCCGCGACGAAGCCCGCCCGAATCCCCCCCCGGATACGCTGACACAACCGCTTGTTGTTTAAGTCGCGGGAGGGGCCCGCTCGGATGTCAATCGAGAAGATAGGAATCCCAGACAGAGACTTGCGCGCGCGCCAGGCTGCACTCCAGCGAGCCTCCCCAGCGAAGAGTTCTATGGCAAAACGGCCCCCACGAGAAGCTGCTGCGCGAGGCGCGGCAGCGGGGTCACTGAGCCAATGTGCTCCGCGAAGAGGTCGGCCGCTGCCTGCGAGTCCTGGTCGAGCTGGTGCACCTGCTCGTTGAGGCGCCTGGCGTTGACGCATCGGTGCAACGAGGCGCCGGAGTCCCAGCGCCCCCTCTTCTTCACCCCGAGCATGTCTCGACGCTCGGAGGGAAGCTCGCGGGGGGCTTCCCTGTGGCGCATCGGATGGGTCGGCAAGGGCAGGAGGGGGCACGCATGCGTCTTGCTCGGGATCTTCCCCTCTAGGAGATTCAGCAGGACCCCCCAGTGACGGAGTCGAAGAGGGCCGCGAGGGACTGGGGGGATTAGATCCTTCAGGCGGGCCTGCTGGAGCTCCGACGGCCGGCCGTAGAACGCGAAGTCCAGGAGCATCAGCCTGCCGGCGCCCACGTTCCCGTAGGCCACCATCTTCACGATCACGAGCGCCGCGAGGACCCACGGCCTGGGCCACCTGGCCTGCTTCGGAGCCGGGCGGCCGAAGCCCCGCAGGGCGGCCAGCGCCCGAGGAGGCCCCCGAGTATTCCGCGACAGTCGGTAGGACTCCAGGTGGGCCAGGGCAGCCACCGGAGCTGAGGCCCGATTGACGACCTTGCCGTTGAGGAGGAGGTCGTGGAGGTACTGGACCAGGCCGACGTCGAGCTGTCGCACGGTGTCCAGGGCGATCCCCATGACAAGGCACCAGCTCTTGAATTCGTTCACCATCGTGAGGTTATCATCCGCTGCTGGGGCTTGATCAAACGGCGTTCGAGAAACGAGGCCCCCGTCTGCGGACCCGCAAGCGCGGGCGCGGGGCGCGCCCGTCGCCGGGCGGCGCTGCGGTCGGCCCGACGGGCGCCGTCCAGCGCTGGCCGAGCCAAGGGGGTTCGGCACGGCTGGCGGTGGCGCGAGGCCACCGTGGGTCGCTTGCGCGGGGCGGCCCTCGCTAACCGGGGAGCTCCCGTCTGGCGAGGCAGCATCGGTGATGCCGAAGGCGCTGGCGAGCACTCGGCCGGCGGCCCTGACCCGCCGCTCGCGGGCTGCAGAGCCCCGCCAGGCCACCTGGGCGTCGGCCGCGGCGTCGCGAGCGGGCACGCCGGAGGCGCGCGGCAGCCCGAGGCCCGGCGGGGACGGGATAATCGAAGAAGAAGTCGTGAGCAATGCCGAAGGAGGCGGCTCGAGCCGAGGCAGCAGCCAGAGCAAACCGTTTCCCTCGAGACCCAGGATCCCCTGCATTGCGTTCTGACGGGGCCCATCTCCAGGTATGGTAGGAGAACGAAACCAAAGCTAGAGCGCCGCGTTGACGACATACCCGCAACGTCAATCTCGTAGAGGATCGGCCCTTGGTGGCCGCGAGGATGGGCGCCATGGAGCCCCCGAGGTGGAAGCGCCGCCGGCCGAAGCTACAGAATGCCCGGATCTTCCGCTTCAGCTCCAAGACCATCGCTCTACCCTCAAGGTGCACCTGGGGTTCGGGGCGCCGCCGGGCTCTGGATTCTGCGAGGACCCAGGGGGCATCCCACAGAGCCTCAGGGACCGGAGGCGCAGAATCCAAGGGGATATCAGGGGGGGAGACCCGACGGTGACCTCCAAGGCACTGCGCGAGGAGCACCGAGTCCCGCGGGTTGAACGCCTTCTCCCCGGACTGAGTAAAGCTCCAGCGCTCATTGAAGGACACCAAGGACGCAATGTCAAGATCCGATGCCACATAAGAACAACCACCAGGGCCCCAAGAAGACGCATCCACCACCGTGACTCCAGGGCCCCACTGAGCCCCAAGATCGCGATACGCCAAGACAATAAGATGACTAACCCAACCCAGCTCACGAAGGACAGACGGCCAGATCTTTTTAGCACGGTCACGGGCATGCTCGACGAAAGCGTAGGTAGCATTGAAGGCACAAAGAAGTTCACGACGAATGAGGCACCTAGTAGTGTAATGGGATAAAAAAATCTCCAAGGTACGTCCGGATGCGAACCGACGACGACAGAGCTCGATAAAGGCGAAGAGGATTTTCCAGCACATGATCGGATTCACCCCCGCCTCGGCGGAGTCCGCCAAGAACTGCCAGCCCAGCGTAGTGCCGCCCACTGAGGACTCGCACGGGTGGACGGGCAGCGGCGCAGAGGGTAGTTGCTGCGAGACCTTGTCTGCAGCTGCTTGCACATCAGAGAGAGATTGACTCAGGGCGACGAAATTGTCCACATATTCTGCATGGATGAGAGGACGAAGAGGGGGAGCCGGTCTCCCGTCAAAGAGAACATTGCGCAAGTCGAGGCCAGGAACGCGCCGAGAATGCAATTCAAGAATCTCCTGCATTATCCAGAGTGACTTTTTCCATCCCATAGGAATCGCGACAAAGGTAGGCATGGTGAGCGTCGACGGGCCCGCCGGTTGACCACAGACGCTGGTGACCCCCACGATCCCCGCCCGTATCTTGGGAGGACCGAAATAGTCCCGAATAGACGGTGGACGAGCCAGATTATAAAACGCGTTGGCAACATCAACCCCACCAACGCAGATATGCTCGCTGGCGTCGACCTGGATGCCCGCAAACGCGGCGCCACTGGCAAGGTGCACGGGATCTAAATCCGAAAACCAACAACTCGCACGCCTCCCATCCATAATGACTCTCGGCTTTCCTGACTTCTCAACCAAACCTCGCAGACACCTTGCATCCAAACCTCCACTCAATCAGACCGGCTTCAAACAAACGATTTAAATTAGACGCACACAGGCAAGGTGGTCGCCGAAGTGCTGGATCTGCATGCGCTCTGGCCGGGGCCTCCTGTTGAAGCCGCTCAGTCGCCAGGAACTCAGGAATAAGCTTCGAGCGAACTTTACCAGCCAAAATTTCACCCTCAGGACCCCCCAGCAGCTCCAAGGAACGAGGAGAGCTGCCCGGGGCAAGGAGATCCAAGAGGCGGACAGACGCTGGGCTGATCGGCGCAACGGTGGCGGGCTCACCATCGTAGGCGCGCCGAGCGCAGAGCTCTCGCAAGGCCCCCGCGCCGCTGAGTCCATCGGGAGGGGGGCCGACCCTGCGCGCAGCAAGACGAATTCGCCTGACAGCCTCATCTTGGGTAGCAGTGGGTGGCAAGACCCCACCGCGAGACGAGGGCCCCTGAAAAAGGTCATTGAAACTCTGGGCGATGTCCCGTGCGAGCCGATCACTGTGAATGGACCGTTCAAGACGCCGCCGACTAGCCCTGGACAGGTCCGGCGAGGAGCCCCTCGGAAGAAGGGAGGCAGGAGGGAGAGGGAGAGGTAAGAGATCACGCGAGCGACAGTCAGGCGCGACAGGCCCCCCCTGCGCGTAGCGACCCAGGCCGGGGGGAGGTCCTGGGTCGAGGAACTCGGGCGTCGTTGCTTCTTGAGGAGCGAGGCCCGCTCCTCCCCGGCGTTACTGACCTGCTTCGAGAGCGCGGCGTCCTCCTGGACTTCGGTGGAGCCGTGGCCCAAAAGCGTCGGACAGACCATCGCGGTGCCCGCCCCCTTGTTGCGGCCCGAGAAGATCACCGTCTCGCCCAAAAAGCCGCTGAACATAGAGGACGGCTCGCTGGCACCGTTCCCCGTCTCGGCGTTGCTGAGAGAGTCCATCCAGTAGACGCGCTCGGTGAGCTGGCCCTTTCTCATGATTGCCGTGACGCCTGCCAGGATCGAAGAGTGTGTTCCGTCGAGGCATATGAGCTCTTCCAGTTCGCGGAGAGCCGCCCTATGCTCTCCTCCGCCCCACTGATCAGACTTCAGGTTGAACGTCGAGGTGAAACGGCGGTGATGTGACGAAAGGGTGCTGAATCGACGCTCTGACCATACCGCGTACCAGCGCGCAGTCCGCGGCCCAGGGGTCGACCGATTGCTCACCACGCTCTCCGTCATGTCCCCGACGACCTCTGCGTATCCTCGGAGGGGGCGATGGTCAGAATGGTGGGCCTGCGTCGGGTTGCGAGGATCGTGAACAGCTTCCAGAGACTTGAAGACTCCCTCATCGAGATCAGGGATCATCCCTGATCTCGATGAGGGAACACCGCGCCATGATCAGGAGG
>CAUYUJ010003410.1:0-27500 GCA_963575745.1 Prorocentrum cordatum | reverse complement strand
TCTCCTCCTCCTCCTCCTCCTCCTCCTCCTCCTCCTGCTCCTCCTCGTCCTCCTCCTGCTCCTCCTGCTTCTCCTCCTGCTCTTTCTGCTTCGCCTCTCGGCTTCCATTCTCTCTGTCCTCCTGCTCCTCCTCCTGCTCCTCCTCTCCCGCCTGTTTCTCCTCCTTCCTCCTCCTGCTCCTCCTCCTTGTCTTCCTCCTCTTCCACCTCCCAATGTTCCTCCTCCTTTTCCTGATGAATAACTTCTCCCTGTCGCACCCCGAAGCAAGTTTTTAGGGCGGGCCGGGCGTTTCGCCTGAGACTTCCTCACTACCTATAACCCTGAAGCTTAGACATTGGCAACAGCTTCACAGATGGAGGGCGGGTGGTTTTCAAAATGTGGCTCTCGCCTTGCCGCCACCCACATTCGTTTCAAACATTGCGCAAGCTTCACGGACTTAGGGCGACCCGTTTTCAAAATGCGGCACTCGCCTTAACGCCGCGCACTTTTTAAAGCAATTGCAAGAGCTTCACGGATTGAGGGCGACCTGTTTTCAACATGTGGCTCTCGCCTTAATTTTCACGCACATTCGTTCTAAAAAACTGCAAGAGCTTCACGGATTGAGGGCGACCTGTTTTCAACATGTGGCTCTCGCCTTTAACTCCACGCACATGATTTCTAAAAAGATGCAAGAGCTTCACGGATTGAGGGCGGCACGTCTTCAAAATGTGGCTCTCGCCTTAACGCCGCGCACATTCGATTTAAACAATTGCAAAAGTTTCACGGATTGAGGGCGACCTGTTTTCAACATGTGGCTCTCGCCTTTAACTCCACGCACATGATTTCTAAAAAGATGCAAGAGCTTCACGGATTGAGGGCGGCACGTCTTCAAAATGTGGCTCTCGCCTTAACGCCGCGCACATTCGATTTAAACAATTGCAAAAGTTTCACGGATTGAGGGCGACCTGTTTTCAACATGTGGCTCTCGCCTTTAACTCCACGCACATGATTTCTAAAAAGATGCAAGAGCTTCACGGATTGAGGGCGGCACGTCTTCAACATGTGGCTCTCGCCTTGGCGCCGCGCACATTCGTTTCAAACAGTTGCAAGAGTTTCACACATTTTGGGCGGTTCCTTTCAAAATGTGGCTCTCGCCTAAGCACCGCGCACACTCGTTGCAAACAACTGCAAGAGCTTCACGGTTTGAGGGCGGTTCCTTACCAAAATGTGGCTTCCGCCTTAGCGCTGCACACATTCGTTTATATGATTTGCAAGAGATGCATGGATTCGCAGGAAGAAGGACCAGAAATTGTGCTTCGGACGGATTCAGGATTTTGCGGGTGGAACATTTACGTTGATTCGCGGTGTCGAGGTCTCAATAATGGCGTTCTGGCACGATTCAGGACCGTCAGAACGGAACAGTCAGGTTGATCCGTGGAGTTGGAATCCCGAGAAACATGTTTTGTTTTTTTTTCTCCCCACCTCACATGGGGCCGCGCGGGGCTGCCTCTTCGGATGGGGGGGAGGGAGCTCGGGGAGCGGCGGCGCGAAAGTGCACGCGAGCGCTGGCACCCCCACTCCGATCTCTCGGAGCCCGGGGCGGCGCTCAGGAACCACCGCCAGCCGGCATGCACTTCGTCGGCCCGTTCGCGATGCCCATGAAGAATTTCATGTGCTGCTTCTTGACGCTCGGCTTCCCGGGGGATGCGCACCGCCTCGCGCAGCCGCTGTCCACGTCCCAGCAGTACGTGACATTGAACTGGATCGCCTTGTCCGCCAGCCACTCGGCGAGCTCCAGGTGGGCCAGCGTCTCGTTGTAGGTCCTGGTCTCCTTCGCCTCTACGAAATTGTGCTCTGCGCCAGATGTAAGGTCCGCGTGGACAGCCATGTGCTCGTCGAGGAGGCCCATTTTCATCCCACAGGTGGAATTGAACGTGGCGTCCATTCCCCAGCTCATGGATCTTATCAGTGTCAATCTGCCTCCGCCAGCACTCCCACGCACGGTGCGAGAACACTGTAAAGAGCATACCAATATACTTCGTCACACGGACAACGCACTTTCTCTCGGCATCCCTCATCATCACTTTCCAGTGCCAGGAGGGCTACATGGGAGCGGCCACCTCGAGGTTGTACTGCTGCATCGTCCTGAGAAAGGCTGGCATTCGGACCTCTGCTGGACACACGTCGTCCATCATGATCGCGACGTATGTGCTCTTGGACCGCACCATCTTCATGTAGTCCGTCCAGAAGCCCCTGGCACGGACCAGGGTGCAGGCGTACGGGCTCGGCATCGTGATGGCGACGTCCGTGTACGCGAAGATGAAGCACTCGAACCCGTGAGTCGGTGGCAGAGCCCGCGCCACGCGGACGATGCCCTCCACCATGAGGCGGGTGCGCCTCGCGTCGCCGTGCCCTGGAACCACCAAGGCCAGCGACGGGGCGGACGCCCGCGGCCCCCTCGCGAGAGGGCCGTCGGCCAGCCCCCCGGGGAACAGGTCGTGCGACAGGCAGGCCCGCGCCGTGGAGCCCGCCGCCAGCGCGCCGGCGAGCGCGCCGAGAGCCTGGCGCGCCCGCGGCATGGCCGCGACCGTGCGGTGGCCGCCGCAGCCCGGGGCCTCTTGCAGGCGCCCGGGCCTTCCCTCGGCCAGCAGCGGCCACAGGAGCCCTTGGGCCAGAGCATCCTTGAGCCAACATGGCTACGGAGAGAAACACGTTTTGGCACGCTTCAGGGTCTTCAAACGGTCGTCTTCCAGCGAGGCAGTTCCCTCAACGGCAATGAACCGTTGCAGGGGCCCATGAAGAGGAAGCTTGGAGGGAGGGTTCATTCCAACATCGTTGATGACTCTTGGGTTTGCACTGGTCCTCCTCCTCCTCCTCCTCTTCCTCCTCCTTCTCCTCGTCCTCCTCCTTCCTCCTCCTCTCCACCACCAACACTTTCCATTAATACATGCATCCATTCGTCCATCCATCCATGTATCGTCCTCATCCTCCTCCTCTTCCTCCCCCTCCTTCTCATCATCACCATCACTATCACCATCACAATCAATATCACCATCACCAGTACGATCATCATCATCATCATCATCATCATCATCATCATCATCATCATCATCATCATCATCATCATCATCATCATCATCATCATCATCATCATCATCATCATCATCATCATCATCATCATCCTCCTCCTCCTCCTCCTCCTCCTCCTCCTCCTCCTCCTCCTCCTCCTCCTCCTCCTCCTCCTCCTCCTCCTCCTCCTCCTCCTCCTCCTCGTCATCCACCACAACCCTCCACCACCACGACCATCATCATCGTCATCGTCATCATCATCACTACCACCACCACCAACACCATCACCACCACCATCATCATCATCAGCAGCAGCATCAGCATCATCGTCGTCTTCAACTCTCATTGTCATCATCATCATCATCATCATCATCATCATCATCATCATCATCATCATCATCATCATAATCAGCATCATCAGCATCATCATAATCATCAGCGGCAGCATCAGCATCATCAGCATCATCATCAGCAGCATCATCATCAGAAGCAATCATCATGGAAGCTTGACTCCTACTCCTACTCCGACTCCTGCTCATACTTATCTCCTCCTCCACCTCCTATTCTCCTCCTCCTCCTCATCGACCACGGCCCTCCACCACTACCACCACCACCACCACCATCATCATCATCAGAATCATCATCATCGTCGTCGTCATCACCACCACCACCATCACCACCACCACCATCAGCAGCAGCATCAAGCATCATCATCCCTCATGCTCCTCATTCCTCCTCCTTCTCATCTTCCTTCTCATCTTCCATATTATTCTTCTTCTTCATATTTGTACTGTAATTAATAATCGGCTTCTTCTTTTTCTTCTCGTCCTCCTCCTCCTGACAGGGGATGCCTGGCGACGACGACCAGCCTCGCAGGGTGGGTCGTATAGACATGAAGCCAGCTCAGCGCAACTCGATGGGGGGACATCCGAGGATCGAGATTTGAACGCCCTGGGCCTCGACGCCACCTCCGCCGCCGCCGTCGTCGCCGCCGCCGCCGTCGCCGTCGTCGTCGCCGCCGCCGTCGCCGTCGTCGTCGCCGCCGCCGTCGCCGCCGTCGCCGCCGTCGTCGTTGCCGTCGACGTCGCCGTCGTCGCCGCCGTCGTCGTCGTCGTCGCCGTCGTCGTCGTCGTGGGGCCTCCGGACGCCTCGGAGGGCCTCCGGGGACCTCTGCGCAGGCAGGCCTCCGGGCGGCCGCCGCGGCGGCCTGCGCAGGGGCCTCCGGCGGCCTGACCCCTCCGAGGTCTCCGGCGACCTCGGGAAGCCTCACGACGACGACGACGACGACGACGACGACGACGACGACGACGACGACGACGACGACGACATGCCCAGAGATCGAGGTTCGAGGTCGAGGTTCGAGGTTTTCGGGTGCGGGATTTTCGGGCGTGCTCGTGGGCTCGGCAGCCTCGGGATGCTCGCCAGCAGCCGCGCCTCGCCGGCACCTTGCCGCGCCCCCGCTGCTGCGGGCAGCCGGGGCGCTCGCAGCGGTCCGACGCTCCAAAAAAACTGGAGCGGCGGGTTCTGGGCCGTTTTCGGCCTCTGGGGGCCCTCGCCGGGCCTCGGGACCCTTTCGTCGCCAAACTGCCGCCAGCTTATGGGGCGCAGCGGGTGCCTCGCGGCGGCTTCCGGAGGCGGAGGCAGCCAGGGAGCCTCTGCAGGGCCTCGCGGAGCCTTCCCGCCTCTGTGGGGGCCTCCTCCGGGGACCTCTGCATTGCAGCCCTGCCGCTGCTCCTGCTGCGTGTGTCGCCGCGCCGGCTGTCCTCGACGCGCCCAAGTGGACGACGCCGGCAGCGCGGCAAACTCAGGGCAAACACACCGCGAACGAGGCGGCGCTTGCCCTGGTGGCCGAAGCGCCCTCCCGAAGACGCAGGGAGGCGCGCCGGAACAAGCGGCGCGGCGACATGCGAACCAGGCTGACTCTAGCCTGCATCCACAAGGCCCGGAGCTATAGAAGGCGCACCAGCCTGCCAAGGTACAGTCGGGCCGCTGAATCAGAAACAGTAAATAAGAAACGAAACCTCTTTTTGGCCCCAAAACCGCCGCGAGCCCGCTTCGTACACTAACAGCTCCTTACTTTTAGCGGCTCAACTGTCTAGTTGCACGGCTGCAGTATCTGCAGCTTATGCCCAAAGGTCGTGCAGCCCTGCCGGGCCCGTGCGTCGCGGGCCGCGCTGTGCCCGGGCGAGCTCTTGCGGAGCGCCCGCGGCGCCGCGCCAGGGCGCCGAGGCGCGCTCCCCCCAGGCGAGCAGGATGCGCGGGGGCCCGAAGGCCCGGGGACGGCACGGCGGATGGGCCGAGAGCTCGCGGAGGCGCGCTGCAGAAGGAAGGGCGGAAGTGCAGCCGCAAGCACGAACTTACACGGACGGGAGTACCCACGCTCTCTCTCTCTCTCTCTTTCTCTGTGCCCCTCTCTCTCTCTGATGATCTCTCTACCTCTCGTTCTCTCTCTCAGACTCTCTCTCTCTCTGTCTCTTCCTATCTTCCTCTCTCAATCCCAATGTGCCATTGAACATGCATCATCACTACTAAAGCATGGTATCTGCTTCTTGTCTACATCCGTAGGCTTCGAACATGCGTGGCGCAAATCAGAAATACGACGGCGAGCGCGCCTCCGAGTCACCGACCACGCAAAGCTGGTCTCCAGGGAGGGTGATGGCGCAGGTGGCCTCACGCATGGATGGGAATCAACAGAAATGAAATGATAGAACGACACGGTGGAAGACGAGAAGACGAGAAAGATGAGGATGAATAATTGCGAATCGCGAGCCGGGGACCGCGAATAACTTCGCACCCTCGTGGCGGCCATGGGCTACAACACCCTCAGATAGGGGGGCCTGTACGTAACAAAACAATCCAGCCTCGATAAAAAAAGCCAGCGTTCACAGAGTCACAAGAGGTGCGGCTGTGCTCGTTGTGTACAATCCACATATATGTACACGTATGTGTGTATGTGTGTATGTGTGTATGTGTGTATGTATGTGTGTATGTGTGTATGTGTGTATGTATGTATGCATGCATGCATGCAGGCAGGCAGGCAGGCAGGCAGGCAGGCAGGCAGGCATGTATGTATGTATGTATGTATGTATGTATGTATGTGTGTATGTATGTATGTATGTATGTATGTATGTATGTATGTATGTATGTATGTATGTATGTATGTATGTATGTGTGTGTATGTATGTATGTATGTATGATGTATGTATGTGTGTGTATGTATGTATGTATGTATGTATGTATGTATGTATGTATGTATGTATGTATGTAAGTATGTATGTATGTATGTATGTATGTATGTATGTATGTATGTATGTATGTATGTATGTTTTTATGTTTATATGTTTGTATGTTTGTATGTATGTATGTTTGTATGTATGTATGTGTGTATGTATGTATGTATGGATGTATGCATGCATGTATGTATGTATGTATGTATGTATATATATGCCCCCCTTCCTCCATTGTGTCTCTTATTTTTTCTCCTCCTCCTCCTCCGCCTTCTCGTCCCCCTCTTTTCCTCCCCTCCTTCCCCTCCTCTCCCTCTTCTTCCTCCTCTTCTTCTTCCTCCTCTTCGTCCCCTCCTCCCCCTCCTCCTCCTCCTCCTCCTCCTCCTCCTCCTCCTCCTCGTCCCCTCCTAGCTGCTCCTATGCATATCCGGCCCGACTCCTCATACCTCATCCCCCCTGCTCCTCCCTCCCGCATCATGCCTCATCCCCTCCTCCCCCACCCCCTCCCCCAGTCCTCCCTATCCCACAACCTCTTCCTCCTCCTCCTCTACCTCCTCCTCCTCCTTCTCCTCCTTCCCCTCATTTATAGTATCCTCCTCATGAGTATCATCCTCTTCGTCCTCCTCCTCCTCCTCCTCCTCCTGCTCCTCCTCCTCCTCCTCCTGCTCCTCTTCCTCCTGCTCCTCCTCCTTCTCATCCCCCTTCTCCTCCTCCTCCTCCTCCTCCTCCTCCTCTACTCCTCGTCCTTCTCCTCTCCCTAATCGCCTTCCTCGTCCCGATCCATTTCTTCCTGCTCATAAACTATCCTCCCGTCACTTATGCTTGCTGTTCGTCTTCTCCCTCCTCCTCCTCCTCCTCGTCCTCCTCCTCCTCCTCTTCCTCAAATCACTTCTCTGCGCTCATCCTCTCTTCTCTTCTCTTCTCTTCTCTTCTCTTCTCTTCTCTTCTCTTCCTTTCTCGTCTCGCCTCTTCTAGTCTCCACGTTTCTCCCCCTTCTCCTCCATCCTACTCCCATGTCGACTCTTGCATGCGCGGCGTAGAGCTTGCAGTGGGGAGGGACCCCCCTGGACCAAAGGGCTCGCTCGAGATCGCCCGCGCTGCACGCATGGCCACCGACCTGCCAGTGGGAAGGTGGTGGGAGGTCCCCCTGAGATATTGCAAGCATGCGAAATGTGTGTTTTTTGGTCGGGGCTCCCTATGTGCTTCGCGGGAGTCTCGTCACGGTCTCTCGCGCGAGGTCGCTGCAAACGACCCCATCTGATTCGTGCTCACGCCTTGGGCAAGGTGAAGGAGGAGAGGGGCGCACGAGCAGCAGGAGGAGGACGAGGAGGAGGAGGCGAGCTTTGGGCGCGACGCTGTACCTCCTCTCCCTCCTCTCCGTGTCCTCCGCCAACGCCTTCGGCAGGATCCTGCCGCGCGTCGCCCTGCTCCGCGGAGCGAGCATGGAGCCACGGGCCCCTTTCGTCTCGCTCCGAGAGCGGCTCCGTCTACGACTGTCGGAACCAGTCCTACCCGGCGGCCCGCGACCGCGCCATCGTGGCCTGGGACAGCTGACCCGCAGCGCGATGCGCCTGGATTCGTATCCGCCCCCCCCCCATCCGCATCCATGCTCTTCGTATCCGCCCCTGGCTCTCCCATGACCATGCAGACACTGACCAACGGGGTCGCGCAGCCAGACTTCAGCTTGCAGGCGAACCCGGGTGCCACGACCCACGTAGCTGCGAGACGGCATAGGCAAGCGCATGCGCGATTGGTGAGCGGGCAATGGGCAGCACGCAGTGTGAGGACGTCGGGCCCGTCGCCCTCGCCGACGTGTCGGCGACGCATGCCAACGTGCAACGAGGACCTTTTAGGTACCGCCAGGCGTCGTGACACATGTCGAGTGCACACTTCGCTGTCTATCAGCCGACCATAATGATGATTACACGGCGCCAGTGCACTGATTCTGGCGTGGGCTCCAGGCAGTGAATGATCGTACCTGCGTGGGGCAGCATGCGATAGCATGCGTGGCGTCGTCGTCGTCCTCCGCTGGCCCTCACCTGGGTGGATCGCAGCCCAGGCCAGGTGCAAAAAAGGTCCTCTCCCGATGCGCCTCCCTTCAAGTTCGGCGCCGCCCTGACCTCCCTCAGCACCTTCCTGCCCTCCCTCAGCGCCTCCCTGCCCCCCCCCCGCCTCCCTGTCCTCCCTCAGCGCCCCCCTGCCGTGCCGCAGTGCCTCCATGCCCTCCCTCCCCACTCGCCCCCCCCCCCCCCCGTGCTCTGCCGCGGAACCCGCGGAGCGCCTCGAAGACAACCTGGCAGACCCCGGGCGCGCGGGCCTGCGCGGCGGCTGGCCTCCTCCTCTTTGTCTTATGATTGTCAGTATTCGTACATTTATGTTTATTATTCCGCGTACCATTCTTCATACTAGTTGTATCATCCGTCGTCTTCGTACTTTTCTTCTCATGAGTCTTCATACTATGTTTATGATTCGCATTCTTAGTATTAGTATCCTTACTCGTAGTATTATTAATAGTATGTTCCTTCTTGTTAGTCAGATTCTTCTTAATCGTAATCTTAAGATTCGCATTACTATACGTATCAGTAATCTTCTTCTTCGTACTAGTTCCCCAATAAGAGCTTGCTTCTGCAGGGGTCCTAGCGGATTCATATGCTTGGGTGAGCTGGGCCGCCGATTTCGGCGGCGGGCCCAGGCGCACGGGTGCCCGTCTCATCCTAATCCTCATCCCCGTCCTCGGCGACGACGACGACGACGACGACGGCTCTTCCGCCCAAGCCTGCGCGCCCGACGCCGCCATGGGACTGGCGCGCCCGCCCCCCCGTCGCGGCAACGGCGCGCAGTACGCGGCGCGGCTCGGTGCCCAACTGGGCAATACACGGGCTGCGATACCTGCTTGGAGGAGAAGGAGGAGGAGGAAGAGGAGGAGGAGGAGGAGGCCTTCTTGAGGAAGGAGGAGGGAGAGGAGGACGAAGAGGAGAACGAAAAGCGAACGTCACCTAAGGGGCAGGTCCGTCTGTATTATCTTGGCGCTGCGCGGCCCAGCGCCGCCCGAGAGGTACGCGGGGAGCCTCAGAGCGAGCCGAGCGGCGAGGAGGAGGAGGAAGAAGGAAGAAATGATCAGTGTAGACCCAAGACGTATCAACGATGTTCGAATCAAGCGTCCCTACAAGCTCCCTGCACGAATGTCCGCCGGCCCCCTTGCGGGGCCATCAGGCTGCGAGGATTAAGGTTGCTGCTCCCTGTGCCAGTTCCAGTTTCCAGTTTCCATTGTTACAGTACTGCTTTCTGCTTCCTGCTGTAAATTGTTACTGTCCGCGCGAGGGGGGAGCCGAGAAGGGCCCTGGTTAGCGTCCCCCGGGAGGGTTCTCAGAATATCTGGGGGGGCGTGGGACACGTAAAAATAAATTAGTTTTGTGCCCCCCAAGCCATAATCCCTCGCAAATTACATTGTATTCGCGCCCCCGAGGCCACGATCCCTCGCAAATTACACCACATTCGCGTCTCCGAGGCCTCGATCACTTGTAATTTACACCACCTTTGCGTCTCCGAAGCCACGATCCCTTGCAAATTACTCCATATTCGCGCCCTCGAGGCCACGATCCCTAGTAATTTACACCACATCCGCGCCCCCGAAGCCACGATGATTTTCGCGCCCCCGAGGCCACGATCCCTAGTAAATTACAACAAGTTCGCGCCCCTGACGCCACGATCCCTAGTAAATTACGCAGCGGGCGCGCCCCCGAGGCCACGAATCCGCCTTGCGGAGGCTGCAGAAAAGGCGCTCCCCCTCTCCAAAGCAGAAAAACTGCAATTCTCTGTATTGGGACATGTGCTCCGCTGGTATTGTTTTGCCACCCCCCCGTTTCTGGAAAAAATTCGGCGGTGGGTTCCACATTCACCCCCCCAGGCCACGATCCTTCGTAACATTCGCGCCCCCGAGGCCACGATCCCGCGCGAATTACACCACATTCGCGCCCCCGAGGCAACGACCCCTCGTAAATTACGCCGCTGTCGCGCCCCCCAGGCCACGATCCCTAGTAAATTACACCACATTCGCGTCCCCAGGGCCACGATCCCCTTCAAATTACACCAAATTCGCGCGCACCCCCCACGCTACGAATCCACCTCGCGGAAGCTGCCCAAAGGCGCCACTCCTTTTCCAGAGCAGAAAAAATAACATTCCCAGAGATTGCCTGAAGCAATCCCCAGCCGTTCCCAGAGCGCTTCCAGTGAACAACTGGAGGAAAATGCCAAGAAGGCAACAAAGCGTTCAACAACAACTTCAACATCTCAATCTGTTTTGCTCATCGCCAGCCGCCCTAGCATGACGTTCCCGAATGTCATCAAGACGGCGCCCGAATATCCCAATATAGCTCTGATGTATCCCACTATTATAGAGAGGGGGCCGGCGGCAGGGGGCGAAGCCCTTACGGATAAGTTCATTGTGGAAGTGTCCCAGTGGCAGACAACCGTCTGAAAATCCTCAACTGCGCCACAACACCAGCCTTGGGAAAGCAACGCCGCGAATCAACGCGACCGATGTGTCGTGACAATCCTAAACCGCATCAGAGCACCATTTCTAGAACTTCGACACCGCGAACCAACTGAACCGCTGCGTCCTGACAATCGTGAATCGCGCCGCAAATGGGGGAGGAGGAGGAGGAGGAGGAGGAGGAGGAGGAGGAGGAGGAGGAGGAGGAGGAAGAAGAGGGAGGAATCGGGAGCAGGGAGGGAGAGGGGGAGAGGAGGAGGCGGAGGAGGGGGGGGGAGAGGAGTTGGGAGCAGGGAGGGAGAAGGGGGAAGACGGGAGAGGGAAGGAGGGATGAGGGAAGAGATAGGAAGGAGGAGGAAGGAGGGGGCAAGAAAGGAGGAAGAAAGAAAGGGCGAGGAGAAGGAGGGAGGCGGAGGAGCAGCAGCAGGGGGAGAGAGAGAGGGGGAAGACCAGATGAGACAGAGCAGTAGCAGGAGCGGGAGCGGCGGGAGAAGGGGGAAGATAGGAGCAAGTGCGGGAGAAGGAAGAGGGGTAGGGGGGTCTTGGTCGGCGCATCATTCGTTCGGAGCACCACACGCACCAAGCCCGCATGACACTCAGGAGCCGACATGACGGGGAGAACGCACACAAACAATTGAAACTGATGATGATGATGATGATGATGATGATGAATAAGATCATGATGATGATGATGATGCTGATGATGATGATGATGATGATGATGATGATGATGATGATGATGATGATGATGATGATGATGATGATGATGATGATGATGATGATGATGATGATGATGATGGCGATGGTGATGGTGATGGTGATGATGATGAAGATGGTACGGGGACAACTGCTGGGCTGAAGAAACCACAGGCAGCAGAAGCTCTGTAGTGCATTCTGGCTATAGCTCACCGGGGAAATTGTGTGCGCGTGCGCACTCAAGGCCATTCTTTGACATGACACTCGCCATGAGCAAATGTGAATGTACAAAAGCTCGCAGACTTACACAATCGGCTCCTCTTGCACCCACAGTCCACGTATGCACAGGAAGCCGGGTCCAATACAGATTTCCTGGCCAGCTTGCATATACACTTCGCACGAGTTGCGGCGCACGTGTAGCGAAGCATCGCTAAAGAGACCACAATGCAAAGGCACGGACAGACACGCGAACCTGAAGCCCACATAGCCGACTGGCCCACGCGAGCGGCCTGGGCCATGAATTGTAAAGCGAGCGCAACACATCCACCAAACCATACATAACAAACGCGCGTACGTCGACACGCTTTGTCCGTCAAGTGAACCAGCAAGGCGTTGCGCACACAAGGTTTTTGAGAGCAGCTGAGCACGCTACATCTTATGATGTGTTCTTGGAAGAGACACACCGTGCTGAGTTGTGTTGGCTGGTGTTGTCGCAAGCATCTGGACACCATGTTCGGAACATCGCGGCCACTACTCCAACCCCGATCGCAGCTGACGAAAACATCAGTCAACCTCGAGACGTTCTAAGATACCGTCGGGGGACCCCAGGGCGGCACTTGAATGACACCAAGCAGCCCCCGATCCACCCCCACCAACGCTACGAGGCTTCAGACGAAATACCTGCAGGCGGCACTACCCGCGGCCAGCAGAGAGACTTCTCCTGCGACTGGGCTGCGCACTGCCCGCCCCTGGGCCGCTCGCCTCCGCCAGTCGCCCCCAAAGACCGCTCCAGCACCGCCCCCGCACAGCTCACGGAGCGGGGCTGCCGACGCCTTGGCTGGCAGGGCAGACCGGCACAGAAGGCCCCCCATGGAGCGCGGCTCCACGTGCGCGACCACCCGCACCCGGAGCGACGGGACGCACCCGCGCGACGCCCGCAGCGCAGCCGCACCTCTCCCTGAGCGGCGGCGACCCGGGGCGGGGCGCGGCCGGCGAAGACGGGCAGATCGACTCGGCGAGCACTCTCCCGGCGACGCGCGAAAGCGAAACTCCGAAGACGGCCGAAACCCAGGATAAACTCGTGAATAGTTGCGAGAGCGAAAGCGAAACGATGCCCCCCCGAAAAAGCTAATAAACCATAAGGCGAAATAAACAGCGAATCGTTCCAAAGAAATGAATGGTTTCGGTTTCGCGTGTCGCCGGGACGGTACAGGACGAAAATTATGTCATGAATGGGTATGGCGAGGAGGAGGAGGAGGAGGAGGAGGAGGGAGGAGGAGAGGAGGAGGAGGATGGCGAGGAGGAGGAGGGGGAAGAGGAGGAGGAAAAGGTTGGCGCAGATGCGTTTAAGGACTTCCCCGAGCATCCAGCGGCCCACCGTTGCTGCGGCCCTCGCGGAGCGCCTGGGAGGGCAGCTCGCCCCGGCGAGTGGGCACCCGGGCCCCTCGGTCCCCAGACCCCCTGCGGTTCGTCGTTCGCGCTCCTCGCGCTCCCTCCGAGGCTGGTGAATGGGGAGGAGGAGGGAGGAGGAGGAGGAGGAGGAGGAGGAGGAGGAGGACGACGAGGAGAAGGAGGAGGAGGAGGAGGAGGAGGAGGAGGAGGAGGAGGAGGGAGGAGGAGGGGGAGGAGGAGAGGAAAAGGTTGGCGCAGATGCGTTTAAGGACTTCCCCGAGCATCCAGCGGCCCCCCGTTGCTGCGGCCCTCGCGGAGCGCCTGGGAGGGCAGATCGCCCCGGCGAGTGGGGGGGCCCCTCGGTCCCCAGACCCCCTGCGGTTCGTCGTTCGCGTTCCTCGAAGCTCCTCCGAGGCTGGTGAAGGGGGAGGAAGGAGGAGGGAGGAGGAGGAGGAGGAGGAGGAGGAGGAGGAGGGGAGGGGGAGGAGGAGGGGGAGGAGGAGGAAGAGGAGAGGAGGAAGGAGGAGAAGGAGGGGAGGGGGAAGAGGAGGAGGAGAAAAAGGTTGGCGCAGATGCGTTTAAGGACTTCCCCGAGCATCCAGCGGCCCCCCGTTGCTGCGGCCCTCGCGGAGCGCCTGGGAGGGCAGATCGCCCCGGCGAGTGGGCACCCGGGCCCCTCGGTCCCCAGACCCCCTGCGGTTCGTCGGTCGCGCTCCTCGCGCTCCCTCCGAGGCTGGTGAATGGGGAGGAGGACGAGGAGGAGGAGGAGGAGGAGGAGGAGGAGGAGGAGGAGGAGGAGGAGGAGGAGGAGGAGACGGAGGGGGAGGAGGAGCGAGCGAGCAGCCGAAAGGCGGTTGGGTCGGCCCGAGGCGGCGGGCGGAGGGCCCACTAGCCCCCCCGCCCCCCACCCCAGCGCTTACACCACGGAGCCCACAGGGCCAGGAACCGCATTGCAAGCGCCGAGGCGGGGGGGGAGAGCCAGTCGGACCTGGCAAAGAGGCCGAGCGGCCAGGGGGCACGGGGCCTGCGGCAGGCCCGTGCTCACGTGCACGAAGCCTACCAGGACGTGGAACTCCACGCACAGCAAGCCCAGCGGCAGCGGGGCGTGGCCGACCCCCTGGTGGCCCAGCGAGCCCAGGTGGACACTGAAAACGAAGGCCGTGCCGACCCACACGTGGTCCAGCTCGAATATGTTCGAGCTGCACACAGCAAAACTGGCTGGATGCAGGCCAGCACATGAGGTGCCCAAGGGCCAGCCACGCTGCAACCCCAAGTGACCTGGCCGGCCTGCACCTGCCTGGCGACATATGAACCTGCCCTAGGCAGGATTTGAAAGTCGAACCTGATGCGGCCCTGCTGTCAACCAAAAAGTCCATCATCGCTGCCATCATCCGAGCCTGAATCGGGTCCAGGTTGACCCAGCTCCTGCACTTCGCCATATGGAAACCCATATCCACGTAAGATTCTGGGCACATCGAGGTATCTGGAGTCGCAGACTGCAGCAGGGTGCAGCCGCTGGTCTCTCCACAACCGTGTCAACCAAAGGATCAGTCCAATGTTTAACCTTACACATGGTCTTCATCGTCTCCGACGATGGCCGAAACGGGCCGTCCAATTTCACGTGCTTCTTTGAACTTTGCGGGTGTCTGAGATTCTCGAAGTGTCGCGCGTTTTCAACTCCACGTCCTGACCCCGACCGCCCAGGGCAAGTCACGCCGAGACCTTTGTGCGACTCCAAGTTGAAGTACCTGCAGCACGTCGTGCAAAACACTAGACAGTAATCCAGACCCACAGCTTTGTATTCATACAAGGCATGCTTGCCCACAAACCAAGGCTCCGTTGACGCTTCTTCCACACGCAACGCCTGCTCGATCCTTTCTTCGTCATCATCTGCCACTGGAAAACAGTAATCCAAAGATAGTTCATCCTGAGAGTAGAACCAGACTTCGAATCTCGCCAGATATGCCAGCAAAGTACGATGAAATCTGCGGCAACCGTTCACGAACCTTATCAGTTGCTCTGAAGGTAGTATCTACTTTGCTCCGTGCTTGGCCCAGGAGTCCGCCTCCCCGTTGCCGTCCATTTGAAAGTGCGAGATGTTCCCTTCACGAACGTCTCTCAAAGCTGCGTGCGCTTTGACGTGCATGAAACATTGGTCACGAAAGTCTTCCCTCAGCCTAGTCAACTTCCAGATGTGGGCCCCTGCGCACTTGGATCCCACGGCCCACGATAAGTTGAAACAGCACAATAGTGAGCTCTTGCAGTCATAGAGAAGCGTCCGCGTTCCTAGCACCAATCGACTGGCTTGATAAATTGCGTAGTCTTCTCCATCTTTCGCCACCTGTCGCGGCCCGATCTGCTTTGGCACTGCACCATAGAAACGTCCGACTCGACGACGCTCACTGTCAAAGGCAATCACCGCCCAGCCTGCAACTCTGAGCTCGGGAATGTTGGTGTGGAACCCGCTGCCGTCGACGAAAACGAACCCGTCGGCGACTGTCACCACTCCAGTGTTGTCGACGTCGATGAAGTCGTGTGCTGAGGAACGCGGCAGATTGGCGAAAGCCTGACCAGGATTCTGCAGGATTCCTCTCGCAAGCTTCTCTTGCACCGCTGGACTCGCTCTGCTAATTTCAGACGCCGCTTTCCGTATGATATCAGGAATCAGAATCTGTCTCTGGCCTGCGTAGGCATCGCAGCCGAAAAATCTGTGGAATAAAATTCCCGGCGCTATGGCACAGCGCTTGCATAGGTGACTCTGGCCTGGGAAAGCTCGAGCAACTCTGGCTTGGCACCAGTGTCCTCCTGAGCAGAGGCCACGAAGAGACCGCCTCTCATGTGGGGGGAGTTTCTTTGACCTCATTGCCGCCTGCAGTGGCGCCCACGATACTTCTCCCAGCCTAGGCTCCTCATCTGCACCGCGTAGTCCTCTAAGAACATCTCGGCTGATGTGTCTCTGAGAAGTGTCCCAGACTATTCCTTCATCGTATCTTACCGTAGTTGCGTCATCCAGCGTCCAGCCGACTCTGTGAAGCGATAAAGCTAGAGCCGAGATGGGGTTCTTGATTTTGTTCCAGGCGTGGCGCTCTTTCAGCCAGGGCCGAGCATCCAAGATGAGGCCATGTACCACGTTCCTGGAGACCATGCCAGCCGCGAGGATGGTGACAAACGTCTGCATGGCATCCGCGGTCGCGATGACGAGCGGGTCTGATTTCCACCCACTCTCTGAGAATTCTAATGCAAGGCCTGCATGGGCCCCTGGTTTGAACCTTCCCGCGGCGTTGAGGAAGGGCATCCGAAGCTGCTGGGTACGCCCGTTGGGGGCCCCTGCAATGCTGCAACCCCAGAGGCTCTTGGAAAGCACACCAGCACGATGGACCGCCGATCTTTTTACCCAGAGGCCCTGTAAGGCCTGGATGCGATCGCCCTTCTTCATGGCATCCTAGATCCTTTTTTTCAACTGGGTCCCAATTCTGCGAAAACGACCGTCCACAACATCACCTCCCAAGTCCCTGTGGTACTGATCGTGCTTCAGGTGAGGGGTGTTCACTGGCCAGAGGTCCGAGAGCTCCCCACAAACCTCCAGAAACAACTCCGCGTCCCTGCAGAGAACCCCATCTTGCCCCAAGAGATCGGGAGGCCCTTCTCCAGGAGGCCCACGAGGAGGTAGTTCAGGGCATATTTCATATCCCTGATGACTGAGCGTCTGCCTCCGATGGCGTGGAGGCTTATGTCGTCGATCAGGTTATTGATCCGCACCGTGGGGCATCAGACTCCTATGTGTCGCAGTGTCGTGATAGTCATCAGTTTAGCCAGGCCTGTTGCACAAGAACATCCTGCTAGTATTGTTCCATTGGCTCGAAGTTCAGTTGACGTCGATCTCTGGTGCGTGGCCCTTCTTGGGCCTCTGCACATGCAGCACAGTGGTTTAAACAACCTGATGGGGAAATCCGTGTCTCTAGCAGCACATAATAATTCCGAATGACTGATCATTTCATATAATTTCCTGAGGTCTACAAACGCATTCACGCTGACAAAGTTATAAACGGGGGCAACGCTCGCCAACACGTTGTGGATCCAGGCCGATTTGTCGCACGACGTTTCGGACGAGGAGCCCCAGAAGAAACTGTCCCCGAGGGTGCCCTCCAATTTGGCCACTTATGATTGCCTCAGACGTGACCAGATGCGACAGAAAAGCGGGAGGAGTCCTATGGGGCGCACACCTCCTTGGGGCTTCGCAAGGAACACAATGATTGTTAGCATCGTGTCTGTGTCCTCTGGGTTGTCTTCCCAGAGGTGCAGAAGTGCAGAGAGGGACTCCTAGCAGCTCGACAGGCAGACGCTCAATCCAGCGCGGGTGGAAACAATCCCATCCCAGCGCTGTCTTTACCCTGAACGTCTGCAGCACCGCCTTGACCCTATGAATCTCCATCCTGGGGAGCAGCGGCGCATCCTCTACCGACCAGGCGAGCGGGTGAGCTTCTCTTTCGCGCTCAGGAATAACCCACAAGCTCTCCCATTCACCCAGCATGGCCTGGAGGGCCGCATGTCCTACAACAGGGAGCCCACTGGAGTCCTGATCAGATGGATCGGCGCCCCTGGGGCCCTTGGAAAACCGGCGCGCCAAACCTGCACCGTTCTGAAAGGCGAGCTCCGAAAATTCTCTCCAGCTGGCTCTGGCGGCGTCTGCATCTGCAGCCGTGTGCGCAAGCACCTGATCTTGAACAAATTTGCATGCTTCTCCCTTCTGCTCATCGCCCGCAAGCTGTTGCAAAAAAGATTCACAATCGCTGATCTTGAAACCGACTCCTCCGACACCCGGCACACCACCCGTGTACCACGCGTCCCCCAGCTCTCTAAGACGACGCTCGGCACTGGCCTTCGACTCCTGTTGGGCAGAGACGGTGGTGTCTGAGGCGCGGAGCCATTGCATGGTTAAACGCCTGATGCTGAGCCACTTCTGAGTTAGGGGGGGGCGCCTTTCTGCGAAGGCTCTTTCCCCATTCACGCGCAAGCGGGACTCTTTCCAGTCGACGCCCGAGCTCTCTTCCACAGTAACGCGGCCTGTCCGAAGCTGGGATGGCCAAAAACATGCATAAATAGAGCTCAGCAGACTGAAACCAGCGTCGCGCCAGACTGTCCACCGACTCCCCCTCTTTCTGGTCAAAGCCTGGCCAGCTCGAGACGTCTCCTGGGACAAAGGGTTGCCCCGACTGAGGCATTGGAAATGGGTCAGGTTTGACCCGTCGGTAAATGTAGTTCCGCCCCCCAAGCCCTCCCAGGACAAGTTTGATGGGACCCAACGGGGGTGTCGTCCAGAACCGAAATGGACTTGACAAAAGAAAGCAGCACATCACTGATCACGAAAAAAATGCAATGTGAGTCATGACACGTTGGCTTCCCACTGTGCACAACTTCTGCATGCACCTGACTCAGGAATCCTGCCCGCAGAAACGAGTCTCTTCCAAAAGATGCTGCCTCAAAATTCCAATCCCCTGCTATGATGAACGGCAGGCAGGCTGCGCGCAACGCCTCGAGCAACGAGGCAATCAAGTCAACGTTTCCTGCCACACCTACACTGCAAATGGCGTAAATGGAGACCAGCAGCACCTGCGCCCCTCCCAGCATGACGCGCTGGAAGAAGAGCCTGGTTTTGTCGAACTCGTTTTTCGGGAGGTGCTCTATGCTGGCGATATGACCTGATGTGAGGATGCCTACCCCACTGGATGTCTCCGTGATATTCTCCCCCTTCACGGCGCACCCGTTGGCCAGGAACTTGTAGCCGCGCTCTCGCGCCCAGCTTTGTGCCGATTTCAGTTGGTCGCCGTTGCGCACCCTGTGCTCCTGGCAGAAAATAATGTCGGGCTGGTCCGCTCTGTCCAGCACCGTCCATTCCAAAAAACCTTGCATCGTGCTCCAGACATTGCTGTTGTACGTGACCAAGGACAGCGTGGTAGGTACAGGTATGGAACTTGATTGATGCGAGTCCGCATCCAACATGAGCTGCTGCACCAGGTCGGCGTGAGACTTGCCTCCCCAACAGCTCACTGTAGTGTTTACCCATGATTTGACGATTGGGTCATCTTCGCCTTCGTACTCTGAAAGCCGGAGCTCCGAGTAGTCAGGAAAATCCAACCCTCCATATTTGATGACGAACTTGTTACAGTACTTTGACTTGCTTCTCTTGCCCCCTCGGTATGCCACCTTCGCGGCAAGTGGGCAATCAATACGGATGAAAGCCTCCTGCTGCCAAGGACAGTGCACGTGCTCTGACAATGCTTTCCTCAGCGGACGGCTCAACGTAATATTTGACCAGTTTGCGCAGATCTTCGATGTCTTCCCTGTCAGGCTCCCAGGGGGCAGGCTCCCGACGTGGAACCCGCGCTGGCTCAGCGAGTAGCCCGACTCCACCACCTGCCCTGAGCGCTGCCACCAGAGCTGGGGCAGCCTTCTTCGGATCACTGATTCCTTCCATACTTGAGAGAACGTCCTCAAGTTTGACCTCGTCAACGACCATCTCGACTGAGTCCGTGTCCTTCTGGGCGAGGTCTGACAGCTCGATCTCCAGCTTCTCGTAGGCCAGAATCTTCTCGGTGATGAGGGCGTCGGCATCTGCCAATGCCTTCTGGGCTGCTTCCAGAGCTACTTGGGCCACGGCACGATCTGCAATGGCCTTCTCCTTCTGCTTACGGGCTTGCTCCACTCTCCTCGAAAGAACGCTAAGCTTCGCGCCCAGGGGCTTGTTCTCGTGAAGCTTGGCCCTGGCAACTTCCAGCTGAGACTGGGCTGCGGCCAAGGCGGCCTTTGCCCACTCCCCTTTAGCTGACTCCAGCCACTTGATATGCTTGGCCAGCGCATCAATCTCCTCACGAAGCTCGGCTGGCTCATTGGTGGTGTCAGACTGCTGCGGCCCAGCACCCCCGTCTCCTTTGAGGGTGGCACTATCCTTCTCCAGCTCCTCGAGGCGACGCACCAGCTTGCTGAAGGCACCCTTGTCCTTGCCTCCAGTGCTGAAGGAAGGCGACTTGCTAGGGCGCACACACTTGAAACTGGCGGACTTGTGGACATGGCACATGAAGCAGCGATCGTTGCTGCCCCAGTTGACCAAAGGAAGACCAGATTTCTTGTGTACACAGAATTTGCACATCCAGTCCAGCTTCGGGGAGTGCCACGGCGCCGGCGCCATGGATGCGGATGATTGGAGGCTCTCGAACCCCTTGCCTCAGAAACGCACTCCACAGACTGAAGCCTCTGATCGCGCTCTGAGGTGCAAGGGACCTCCGTGAAGGGTGAAAGCAGCCGCGGACTAGCGGTATCCATTTTGGCCCCAAGGGAACCTGGCATCTTGAGCCAAAATGGCTACGGAGAGGGGGAGGAGGAGGAGGAGGAGGAGGAGGAGGAGGAGGAGGAGGAGGAGGAGGAGGAGGGGGAGAGGAGAGGAGGAGGAGGAGGAGGAGGAGGAGGAGGAGAGGGGAGGAGGAGGAGAGGAGGAGGAGGAGGAGGAGGAGGAGGAGGAGGAGGAGGAGGAGGGAGGAAGGTCCTTCGACAAGATCAACAAGCAGATCGCATCGAACCATCGGACCCTCAAGAGGAGTCAGGAAAAGGAAAGCAGGCAAGATTCAGCTAGAGCATGAACCCCTTCAGTTCGGCAGGCAAGCGGGCATCGCACTCTACCCAAACCGCCTTTACCCTCGATCCCCAGACCCCCAGCGTCAGGAGTTGTGTCGTAACGTCGACCCCTAGAGGTCTCGACTCATTATCTGGGATCGGCTTCCATCCCGAGTCGTTTCTTGTCCGTCCCGGGGCCCCGTTGGACCCCCAGAGGCCGAAACACATTAGCATGGCGAAGAAATCCAACCATATGCAGTTGTGGGTACCGTCGTTGTATGTACGCATCAGGTGGAGCCCCCATATGGGGCCACGCACAATAGTAGGGGTGTGCCAGAATTAGTGCGGGGACGCATGCGAACACCGCCACTGGGGCCTTCGGTGGAGCTTCCTTACGGGGCCACGAAACGAAAGGGGTGTACCCAAATGGGCGCGGTGGGCGCATGCGAGCGCTGGCACGTGGGCTTTCGGTGGAGCTCCCTATGGAGCCACGAAGCGTGTGAGAGGTGTGCAAAAAAAAGGGTGCGGTGGGCGCATGCGAGCGCTGGCATCTGGGCCTTCGGTGGAGCTCTCTCGGGGCCAGAGGGGTGTGATAAAATGGGCGTCGTGGGCGCATGCGAGCGCTGGAATTGGAACCTTCGGTGGAGCTCCCTATTGGGGCCACGAAATGTGTGAGCACAGGGTGCCGAGATGGGTGCGGTGAGCGCGTGCGAGCGCTGGCATCTGGGCTTTTGGTGGAGCTCCCTCCAGGGCCACGAAGCGTGTGAGGGGTGTGCAAAAATGACTGCAGTGGGCGCATGCAGGCATTCGGTGGAGCTTCCTCCGGGGCCACGGCACGTGTCAAGGGTGTTCAAAAATAACTGCGCTGTGCGCATTCGAGTGAGAGGTGTGCCGAAAAGGGTGGGGTGGGCGCATGCGAGCGCTGGCATCTGGGCCTTTGGTGGAGCTCCCTATGGGGCCACGAAGCGTGTGAGCACAGGGAGCCAAGTGGGTGCGGTGGGCGCATGCGAGCGCTGGCATCTGGGCCTTCGGTGGAGCCCCATATGGGGGTCGCGAAAAATATCATGGGTGTGCCAAAATTGGTGCGGCGGGCGCATGCGAGCGCTGGCATTTGGGCCTTTGGTGGAACTCCCCATGGGGCCACGAGGCGCTGTACTGGGCGGGGGAGACGCATGCGAACACAGCCACTGGAACCTTCGGTGGAGCTTCCTCCGGGGCCACGGAACGTGTGAGGGGTGTGCCGGCATGGTTGTGCCTGGTGCGGATGGCAGAGGCATGGAGGGGAGGAGGGAGGAGGGAAGCGAGGAAGGAAGGCGGAGACGCGGGGCGCTGCCGCTTCCGAACGAGGGCCCAGCACCACGGGATGGCTGGGGAAGGCCTTCCGCCTCCCCCTCCCCCTCCTCCTCCTCCTCCTCCTCCTCCTCCTCCTCCTCCTCCTCCTCCTCCTCCTCCTCCTCCTCCTCCTCCTCCTCCTCCGTCGTGATTCTGATCGTGGCCCGGGGTGGCCTGGGCCTTCTCGACCCCCCCGGAGGGAGCGGCGGGCGGCCGCGCAGCGACCGGCCGCACGCGCGGCGGGCCGTGCGCACCCAGAGGGGCGCCGCGGGCTGGAGAGCACACAGCGCGGGGCAGTCAGAGACAATCGGGGCGTTGACCTAAGGAATCCTAGATAAGGAACGAGGCCCCTTTTTTCCACAAGTTCGGCTTTGATTTCCCATCGGAAACCTGAAGAGAAAACCTGGGGCAAGCCGTGAAACCATGGAGGAACACGGAGCCCCTCCCCAACGAGAAGGGTTCCTTCTTCAGCGCCCCGACTGTATGAAGCCCACTGCGTCGGGAGGGCGCCGCCCCCGCCGACAGCCCCACTTCGACCCCCGTCGCGGCCAGCCACCGTGCGCGGAAGACGCCTCCGACCCACGTCGCGGCGCGGCGGCGGGGCGAGGCCGACCCCCCGTCGGGGGGGCATCCCCCCCACGCGTGTCAAGAAACCGAGAGTTCCCCATTCTGAGACGACGGCTGGGGTCCAGACTTCGGAGGGCGTCCGACACCCCAGCGTGGGTTGGACCCGGCAAGGGTATAAGGTTCGCACTTGAGCGACGATCGAAAACGGGCCTTGCGCGAGATGCAACAGCGACCTTACGCGGCGGCTTACGCGGGCCACTAGCGCGGAACGCTGCATTGGCGACAAGGGCGCTCAGACTCGACCTTACGCGGACAGCCTTCGAGCCAATGTCGGCGCAGACGACCCCGTTTTTCCCGTCGATCACTTGGTGGCAGAAATCCACTGCCAGGCCCGGGGGGGGGGCCAGGCGCGACTGGGCACATCCCAGGCAAAGGGTGAATGTCGCCCACTGGCGCGGGCTGGCAGACCACCGCGAGTTGCAAAATGGTGCTGCGGCAGCTCCTCGACGTAGTGAGGCGCCGAGCCGCCAACCGTGCGCTGGAGCTGCACGAGGGCCCTGGCAAATGGAATGGCCAGGCAGGCGGCGACGACGACGACGACGACGGCGACGACGACGGCGACGACGGCGACGACGACGACGACGCCAGCGGCGGCGACGACGACGACGACGAAGGCTGTCAGCGGGCAAGACGCTGCCGAGGTGGCCAGGAGGAATCCATGGACCGCGGCAGCTGCAGGGCCGAACCGCCGCTGCAGAAGGCCGCCCCCCGGGTTGACCGCATCCGCCGAGGGGTCGTTGCGCAGTGGCGCCTCGAGCCCTTGCGCCAGCGACTGCTGGAGCTGCTGGAGGCTGGGGAGAGGGACCGGGCCAGAGAAAGATGCAGTGCTGACGGGCAGCGAGAGGGGTGGGGTGCTCACGGGAGAAAACCATCGACCTGGAGTCGGTCACACATAGCCGATAGATCGGCGATAGGCCCACGATAGCGAATCCGGACTTTCCTGGGCGGGGTGGGCCATCGTGCCCCTGTCGGCAATCAATGGGTGATGGGGGGTCGATGCATCCTTCCCAAAGCCTATCCCCCCCAAGGTTGCCCATGAAATGCTCGTAACCTGGGGAGCACCCTCTGGCGCTCTGGCGCCAGGGCCACCACTGGAGCCGCTGCTCAGACGAGGGGCCTCAGCAGGGCAAGGCAAAACCTCACCACCCCAACTCCTCCACGTTGGACCCACAGATCGGCCCCCAACTGCCAGAATGCATCGGCGCCTCTGCCCTGGTTCAGCTCACGCGCGGCCTTCCAGTCATGGCTGAGTTGCGCCATCACTGTCCTTACCGCGGCCGCGTGAACTGCGTGAGACTGGCAACCGCGCTGGCTGACCCGCCAGTCCCCCGCCGCGTTGCGGACGGACGAGGACGCCACGATACTGCAGGTGAAGGTCTTTGCAGGGAAGAACCATCTGAGGCTATACTACAATGTCGGAGACGAGCCAGGAACACAATATCCAAAGTCCAGCTGCTCCTGCCACGGTCAAGACATGCAGCAAGGATCCAAGGCAAGGATGCAAGATCCTTGGACGTCGCAGTGGGCTGTGGATGGCAGAGAAGATCGGCTGAGGACGTGACGATGATGGACTGATGCAAGGGTACAGCCGGGGCGTTGACCTAAGGAACCCCAAATAAGGAACGAGGCCCCTGTTTCCCATAAGTTAAACTTCGATGTCCCATGGAAGACCTCAGGAAAACCTGAGACAAACTGCAGAACAATCAAGGAACGCCGAACCCCTCTCCAACGAGAAGGGTTCCTCCTTCAGGGCCCCGACCGTACCCTTGCAAAGGAACTCTATGCTTATCGTGGCTTTTGTCTGTTGGCTGGAGGACCGACGCTGGCGGCGCGCTCAGGGGAACAGGCAAAAGGGGAGGGGCCTTATCAGAAGGCGCGGAAGGCCTCTGGCCTTCTGATTACCTACCAGACCACCCCAACCCAACCCGAAGACCCGAACTTCGGGTTGGGGGGGTAAGGGTTCCACATGTGTTTTTGTTCGATGTTTCCCGACCCCCCCCCACTGGAAATCGAGGGTAAATCTGAGCCTTCGGGTTGAGTTGGGGTGGTTTGGTGGGTGGTGACCTTCTGAGATGCTCTCCAGGCATTCTCCGAAGCCTCAGAAGGCTTCTCGGAAAGCCGGTGGGCTTCTGAGAAGCCTCGCCGACTTCTGCGAAGAGCGGCCCCCATCTGCCTTTCCCCCCGGGCGCGCCGCCGTCGGTGGACCGCAGCTGGCGCGAGCTCCCGTGGGCCCAGCGCCGTATGCACCAAACTATGGCGCGGGAGGGGATGGGAATGGAAGGGAGAATTTGTCTTTTCTCCCTCAGGCAGGTTGTGACGCTACCCTCCTGCTCATGCTCACGCCATGGAAAATCGTTCCTGTGGAATCCCTGGTAACGATCACGCCATGGAAGATCGTTCCTCTGGAGTCCCTGGTAACGCTCACTCTATGGAAAATCGCTCCTCTGGGAATCCCCAGGCGACCAATGGGAATGGAAGGGAGACTGGCTGGACCACTGCAGCGAGAGAAGCTCCAGGCGGCGCCCCCCGCTCGCAGCGAAGGCCTCGCCTCCGGCTCCCGCGGCACCCGCACCTCCTCCTCCGCCTCCTCCTCCTCCTCCTCCTCCGCCTCCTCCTCCTCCTCCTCCTCCTCCTCCTCCTCCTCCCCCTGCTCCTCCTCCTCCTCCTCCGCCTCCTCCTCCTCCTCCTCCTCCTCCTCCTCCTCCTCCTCCTCCTCCTCCTCCTCCCCCTCCTCCTACTCCTCCTCCCCCTCCTCCTCCCCCTCCTCCTCCCCTTCCTCCTCCTCCTCCTCCTTACTCCCCCTCCCCTCCCCTCCCCTACCCCTCCCCCTTCTCCTCCCCCTCCCGCCCCTCCCTTCCTGCAGAGAAGTGACTAGCAGCAGTCGAAGGAACGGGGGGGCGGTCAAAAACGCGCCCCGCGGCGCGGCCGCAGGGGCGGCCGCGCGCTTCCTTTCGGTGGGGGGGGCGAGGGCGATCCGGCCTCTGCTGGGAGCTGCTCTCTCGCCCCGGCCGAGGCCCGAAAAGCGAGGGACGGATGCGGGCCGCTCCGCACGCACGGCGCGGAGTGGGCCTCCTTCGGAGGCGAGGCCTCTGCTGGGAGCTGCTCTCTCGCCCCGGCCGAGGCCCGAGAGCAAGGGACGGATGCGGGCCGCTCCGCACGCACGGCGCGGAGCGGGCCTCCTGCGCGCGGCGTGCGGTCGGACGGAGCGAACACGAGCTGAACACTGACGAGGTCCGACTTTTGGGCTGCAGGGATGCACTATCGGTCAATGCTCCGTCAGTGCCTTCCTTCTTCGGCTCCTCCTCCCATCACTCCCTCCTCCTCCTCCTCCTCCTCCTCCTCCTCCTCCTCCTCATCCTCATCCTCATCCTCATCCTCATCCTCCTCCTCATCCCTCCTCCTCATGTTCCTCTTCCCCGTCGTCGTCGTCCTCCTCCTCTTCCTCCTCCTACTCGTTCTCATCCTCATCCTCATCCTAATCATCATTGCCATCATCATCATCATCGTCATCATCATCATGATCATCAGCAGCAGCAGCATCATCAACAACATCATCATATTCATCAGCATCATCAGCATGAGCAGCAGCATCCTCATCATCACCATAATCAGCATCAGCATAATCATCATCAGCAGCAGCAGCAGCAGCATCATCATCATCATCGTCATCATCATCATCATCATCATCATCATCAGCAGCAGCAGCATCATCACCATAAAAAGCATCATCAGTAGCAGCATCAGCATCAGCATCAGCATCATTGTCATCAGCAGCAGCAACATCATCATCAGCATCATCATCATCATCATCATCATCAACAACACCGCCAACACCCCCACTATCACCATTGTCGTCACCAGCACTGTCACCACCATCACGATCAGTACCATCATCACCACCATCGCCATCACCAAAACCTTCTGCTGACACTCCATGCCGCTCACCTCTGGTCACCGCGCCGCTCTTTTCTTCCCCAGCGCAAGCCAGCAGCGCACTCTGGTGCATGCAGCGCATGCACCCCCCCGGGAAGTAGGAGCGGTACGCCCACCGTACCGCGCCCGCACCAACCCATCCAATCTGCGGAGGGAGGAGGTGGAGAAGGAGGAGGAGGAAGAGGAGAAAGAAGAGGATAATCGCGAGAAGGAGGAGGATGAGGAGGAGAAGGAGGATCGGGAGGAGGAGGGCGAGGTGGAGGATCAGGAGGAGGATCAGGAGGAGCATCAGGAGGAGGATCAGAAGGATGAGGAAAATAATAATCACAAGGAGGGGGATCAAAAGGAGGAAGATCGGAAGGAGGATGGCCAGGCGGAGGATCAGAAGAAGAAGGAGGAACTAGAGGAGGATCAGGAGGAGGAGCATCAGGAGGAGGAGTAATATTTGGAGGAGGCACTTGGTGGTAGGCACCTCGTGCCGCGTCGCGGTAGGCTGCGGCGTCTGCTTTGCGAACCGCCCGATGTATGGCACAAAGGACACAGGTGATGAGGATGAGAAGGAGGAAGAGGAGGAGGAGGAGGAGGAGGAGAAGGAGGGGAGGAGGAGGGGGGGAGAAGAAGACCAAGCTAGGTGCGTTCGCGTCATACCTGATGTCCTACCCCTCCCTCCAATCCCTTACCATGGCGTGGATCTCCTCTCTTTTCGCACAGTCGGATGTCGCAACAGCGCATAGCATCATATGGCATAGAATGGTGTTGAAGATCAACGCGCAGCCTGACATAGCATGGCGTGGCGACCCCAAAAATCAACGAATCGACAACGAATGTGGAATCACTTCCGATGGTTGTTTCGGGGGGGCAAATTCTAGATTATGGGGCCTATTTGGCAGGACCGAAAACCATGCCGTGGCATGGCGCTGGAAATA
>CAUYUJ010003409.1:72500-79444 GCA_963575745.1 Prorocentrum cordatum | reverse complement strand
GGGGGGTCTGGGGACGATGTTTTGGAGGGTTCTCCCACGGGGGGGGGGGGGTCTGAAATGGCTTGTCTTGGAGGGTCCAGACCCCCTCCCTTTTATTACGACATCTGGAGTACGTCTCGCGTACAGTCGGGGCCTTGACCTAAGGAACCCGAAACGAGGAACGAGGCCCCCTTTTTGCCAGAAGTTCGACTTCGATCTCCGATCGAGAGCATCGGAACACCTGAGGCAAGCTGTGGAACACTTAAGGAACGCGGAGCCCCTCCCCAACGAAAAGGGTTCCTTCTTCAGGGCCCCGACTGTACCTCTCGCGTATTTTCCCTGCGTCCCGGTTCAGAGTTAAGGAAAATTCCAGGCTGGGAGAATGGAGGTCCTGATCTGCTGAAGTTCGACGAAGAAGGAGGAGCTCCCAAATAACGCCCAGGGCCCGGATCTTCTTAAGCAGCATCTGGAGGCCGTACAAGTTGACGATTATTCTTCAGATGTCTGACGGGTGTATTGGCGATGTGTGGGATCGTCCTTGCCCTCTCCCCTCCACTCGGCCCAGACGTCCTCGGTCGTGATTTGTCCACAGCGCCGCTCCCCAAAAGGTTTGGACCCCTCTCCCGGGACCAACTCTTCACCCCGAGCCGCTTTTGGACGGCTCGGGGGCCAGCGAGGGGCGCCAGAGGCCGAACAAAAAGTAGGAACCTGCCGTCCTGCGGTGCGGAAAACATTGCGGCACTGTGAAAAGTCACGACCGCAGCCCCATCCTTCTGCGGCACTTCTCGTCGATCTGAGATGGCCCTGGGGGCCCGAAACTGGGCGAAAACACCTGGTGTGGAAAAATTGCACAGGCCAGGATCTCAGGGATCGTGATTCTATGCGCAACAAAAGGTGCGCCTCCGCTCGGTCGGCCACCCCTCGGGGCGGCGGCGGCGGCGGCGGCGGCGGCGCAAAAGGCCTCCCAGCACGAAGGGACGCGGCGGTGGAACCGCTGCCGCCGTGGTGCAGCGCCGAGCAGCAGCGGGGGAACAGCCACCTGGCGCCCCGCCAAGGGCTCGAGGGACAACGTTAGAGGGAGGACGCGTAGAGGACCAACAAATTGGATTAACGTAAGTTTTCGGAGGTCAGCGCGGATTCTTGGACCCACCTCCCTGACGAGCGCCAGGGGCGGCGCCAGAAGCGCCGCCAGGGGGCTCAGTGCCGATCCGAGACGATATGTTGATATTCCGCACCCATCTGTTTTTCGCGAAAGATACCTCCGAGAGAGCATGATCCAACGCTGCTTTACTCTCCCCCCCCCTCTTCCTCCAGAACCCGGGGTTCCCCCCCCCCTCCGAAAATCCCCCCCACCCCCCCCCCTGGCTGGACCCCCCCCCTTCCTCCCCCCGCAAACATCCCCCTCTCCTACCCTACCCCCCCCCTCCGGAAACCGTTGGGGGGGGCACTACCGTTCGAACCCCCTCCCCCCCCCTCCGTAAAACAGGGGGGGTCACCACCAGGTTCAACACCCTCAGGCCCCAGAACCAAGGGGGTCAAGGTCTGATTACGGACGCCTGCCCCCTCCCTCCAGAAGAACCTGGGGGGTTCACTACCGGTTCGAACCCCCCCTCCCCCCCCCCACTCCAAAAACGTGGGTGGGTCAACTGCGATTCGAACCGCCCCCCCCCCCACTCCGGAAAACCTTGGGGGTCATCTCCGGTTTCGAACCCCCCCCCCCTCGAAAACCGGGGGGGTCACCACTGGTTGTTCGAACCCCTCCCCCCCCCCACGCTCACCGCCAGCAAGCGACCCCCGGGTCCCTACCACCGTCCGCACCACATCCCCCACTGCTGTCCCCAGCACCACTGTCCTCACCACCACTGTCCCCACTGTTCCCCACTACCGTCACCACTGTCCTCACCAGAGCCACCACCACTGTTCCCACCTCGGTTCCACTCTCACCACCATTTCCACGGTCCCAACCACTGTCCCACTGTCGCCACTGTCCCACTGTCTCCGCCGCTGTCCCACTGAGCTGTCCCACTGTTCCCACCACTGTCCCCACTGTCCCCATCAATGTCCCCACTGTACCTCTGTCCCATTGTCCCACCGCCGTCCTCGCCACCGCCCTCACTACTGTCCCCACCACCACTGTACCCTCCACTGTCCCACTGTTTCCACCACATTCCCAGTGTACCCACACCACTTTCCCCACCACGCAACCGACCGTCCCCCACTGTCCCACTGTCCCACTGTCCACCATTGCCCCCGCTGTCCCCACCATTTGCCACTATCCCCACCATTGTCCCACTACGGTCCAACTCTCCCCACTTTCCCCACGGTCCCCACCTCTGTCCCACTGTCCCCACTGTACCCACCACTGTCCCACTGTCCCCGCCGCTGTCCCACTGTGCTGTCCCACCGTCCCCACTGTCCCCATCACTGTCCCACTGTCCCCAGTGTCCCCACCACATTCCCCACTGTACTACTGTCCCACCGCTGTCCTCATCACCGCCTTCACCACTGTCCCAACCACTACCGTCGCCACCACTGTACCACTGTCCCTACCACTGTCCCGCTGTCCCCTCACCACTATCCCCACCACCACCGTCCCCACCACTGTCCGCATCACTGTCCCACTGTCCCCGCACCACTGTCCCCACCACCACCGTTCCCACCACTGTCCCAGCATCCCCACCATTGTCCAACTGTCCCGAGGCGCGGGAATCGTCTGCCGGCGGCGACGGGGGGGGAGGGGTTCGAACCGGTAGCGACCCCCCCGGTTTTCGAAGGGGGGGTGGGGGTTCGAACCCGTAGCGACCCCCCCCGGTTTTCGAGGGGGGGGGGTTCGAACCAGTAGTGACCCCCCCCCGCCTTTTCATGATGGACTGGGCGGGGGGGGGTTCGAACCGGTAGTGACTCCCCCCGGTTTTCGAGGGGGGGGGGTCGGGGGCGGGTTGGGAGCCCCCAGCGACCCCCCCAAGTTTTCTGCCAGCAGCGGTAGAACACGCTCTTTCATACCTCCGCCAACTTCCGCCGCTTTCAGCCACAGACAGAAGACTGGTTAACGCCTTCGGCCCTTCGAGGGCGATTTTTTTCGGGAGCGCGCCATTTTGGGAGGCCTGGGCCAAAGGCGCCGCGCCCTCATTGCCAGGGATGAGGACGTTGTTGTCGTCGTCTTTGTTCTCTCTTGCTCCTCGTCGTCCTCCTGCTCCTCTTTGTCCTCGTTCTCCTCCTCGTTCTCCCCCTCGTTATTCTCCTCGTTCTTCTGCTCCTTTTCCTCCTCCTCCTTCTTGTCGTCGACGTCGACCTCGTCTTCCTGTCCTTATTCGATTCCTCCTTCTCGTCGTCGTCCTCCTGCTTATCCTCGTCCTCGCTCTCCTCCTCGTTCTTCTCCTCGTTCTTCCCCTCGTTCTTTTTCTCGTTCTTCTCCTCCTTTTTCTCCTCCTCCTCCTCCTCCTTGTCGTCGACGTCGTCCTCGTCTTCCTTTTCCGCCTCGTTCGCCTCCTCGTTTTACTCGTTGTTCTCCCCGTCGAGATTCTCCTCGTCCTCGCCCAGACTTAACATAACGATGGTAATGATAATTAAACTCGGTTTTTTACAATCAGCGGTTGACGCTAACGTACGAAACCATGTCACACCGACTATTGGCGGTTATGATTGATTGAGCCTAAAGTCACGTGTTGCACCGTGACCTGACATGGCTACATTGAAATACTTCCCCCTCGACCTGATGACCCTGGTAGGTTTAGACACGTGCCACGAGCAAACAACGGAGCATTCAAAACAATACCAACGCTGTACAAAGGCAGGAGGCAGTAAGTGTGACAACGGCATACATTTAATCCGCCGACCCTGTCGGCGTGTGGAAGACGCATCCCGGTGTCGTCGGCTTGCGTGGATCACCGTCGTCGTCATCGTCGTTGTCGTCGTCGTCATCGTCATCGTCGTCGCCCGAAATCAAAATCGAACACGAAACAGAAAGAAATCGTAATCGTGGCGAAGCCCCTCCCTACCCTCCCCACAGGGGGGGGGTCCCGGGGGGGGGTCGCCACCCAGATACGCACCCTCCTCCCGGCCTACTTTTCTGCTTGTTTTGCCCATCCCGAACATGTGGGGGAGTGTCCTCCTCCCCCCTCTTCGGCTCCCTTTCCTCCCTCCTACCTCCCTCCTCCTCGGGAGGGGCCTTCCCTTTGATCCGTTCCTCGCCAGGGAGGGGGGGGGGCGCCACCCTCCCCTCCCCCTCCTCCTCCTCCTCCTCCTCCTCCTCCTCCTACTCCCCTTCCTCTTCCTCCTCCTCCTTCTCCTCTTCCTCCTCCTCCTCCTCCGCCTCTTCCTCTGCCACGTCTTCATTTACCTCCGACGTCTTATCACGCATCCCGTCACCCTCGAGGGCCGAGGTATCCAGGGTCGGCGGCACTGGCCGTAAGGCCTTCGCAATATTCAAACTATATTGCGCGTGCATTGATGAATCGTAGCAGGCGCATCGGTTGCGCAAATCGAACGCAGCTTGGCAACTCAGGTGACTTAGGTTAGGTTAGGGTGAAAACTTTTCGCTGTTCTTATCTGTCACAATTGCCCAGTGCGTTGACGTTGGTAAAGTGGTTCGCAAACTACAGGCGCGACAGACATTGGGGTTTCATGAGGTAGGGGGAAAACTCACTGGTTACTCGTGTTCATTCACTTCGGCCACCTTGAATGCGACCTTGGTCACTTGCATTTGCCCTTGGCAATCTGCGCGAACTCGCGCTCTCGGTTATGATTCCGCTCCATCATCCGACAGCGGTCGTTGTCAATCATGAACTGGTCATTCTCCGTGGCCTTAATCTCCTCATCACTGTCGGCCCATGCTTCCAACTTGCCCTCGACCTGGGCCCTGGGAAATTTCTTCGCTGGCTTGTGGCGCCGTTTAACCTCCCAGCGGCCCGCCAGAAAATGGAGTCAAGATGCTGACGGTTAAGAGCGACCCAATCACGGCCTCCGTTCTGGCGCCTCTCGTCATCGTTCGTGCCCGCGTGCGGGTTCGCAACCCAAATCTGGCTAGTTGCCCGCGCGTGGTAATCCTTCGCGGGCAGCCGCGCCCGCCCAAGGATTCTATCGTCTTCGTGACCGCGCGCCCTAACGTCCGCGCGGGCCCGTTCGCCGGCTCCGCAATGATCGGAAGCGCGGAAATTATTAAGCCGGCGCGTGGCCGCGAAGAGGGTCGCGCGGTACCAGGTTAGAGCCGGCTTCTCCTGGTTAAAGCCAGTGGGCTTTTTGATGGTCGCATCGAAATTGACCGTGCCAGTTTTCTGGCCAGGAATCATGCGTCCCATGTTCCAGTCGTAGTGTCTCCATGGTCGCTATGGACAGTGGAGTCGCTGCATGGAGCCTTCAGGCTGACGATCGTGGGGTCGCTGGGCCACAGCGCGCCAAACCGTGCGTTTATCATGTTGGCGCACTCCCACTCCTGCAGTTCAGGAGCACATTGTAAATGTATACCTGTGTGTTGTCGTGAATGTCCTGGTTGTAATTGGGCCTGGGGAGCTGATGTAGCGCTATTGGTCCTGGGCAACCGTCGTAATCACATGGGAACTGGCTCTGGATTGCAGTTGCCAGATGCGCCCGTTCGTCATGCTCTTCTCGCGTGTAATCGATTAGGGCTCTGCGCCATGCTGGCGGCCCCTCGAGGATATCGTGCGGTGCAGGACTCCGAACATAACCTCGACTGAGTCGTGGTAAGAGTCGCAGTCGTCACTGGTCACGGTATGACTGAATAAATCCTGCAGTCCATGCGTCTCATGGTTGGTCCATCCCCTGAAGTTGTCACCCCACTGCTCTCTCGCCCTCCTGTCCTGCTCGCGCGCGCGCTGGTGGGGCCCCCTGATGTCAAGGTCGTGTTTCGGGTGTTCCTCCAGCAAGGTGTGATGGAGGTGTCCCAGCGTTCTGGCCGAAGTCCGGGCTGGCGGTCTCGTTGGAGCGCGTGCGGGCGTTTGTGACGACAGGACTGGGCGGTCTGGGTGGTTCAGGGGCGCCTGATGGCGGAGGCATGCCTGGGTTGCCTGCGCTGGCTCCTTTGTTGCCGTGCTGGTCATCAATTACGTCGCGCTGGCACTCCAATGACTTGTCCAACTCCACCTTGGGCGACTCCTCCGCTTTAGCGGCCCGCTCCTTGACGATCTTGTTGGCGCTCTCTGACCCTGTAGTCGGAGGATTGACTTCGCCTGGGCCTGGCTCTCTCAATGCTCCCTGGGGGGTCGCGCGCGCAGCCCTTGCAAGACTGCGAGCTTCCGCCTTCGCCTTTGCCGTCGCTTTCGGCGCGCCTTCCAAGATTGCGTCCGACGCGCCCCCCTTGGTCCTCAATGGCCGTGGTCGCCCAGTCATGGTGGCGGGTTCCTGCTTCGAGGGCCTGAGCGACGCGCGCGCAATTATTCCATCGTTGCTCACCGAATGGCTGGCCGCGTTTATCTTCTCCATGCGCTGGTCGCTGCTGGTCACAATGTTGCGCCTCGCGTCCGCGCGCCCGGCGTTCCTCGCGGTCTCGCCCTGGGAGATTTTGACGCGCCCCTACAAGAGCTCGGCGTTGCGGTCGCGCAGTTCGCGGCTGCGTCTGATCAGGTACCCGATGCGATCCGCCGCGTCAATGGCGACGTGCCCCAAATCAGCGATTAGCCCCGCTGCTTCCTGGCGGGTGACGATGCCTGGTCCGGCGAGGTCGATATTGGCTCCGATCGCGGCTGTCGTCTCAATGGGTGAAAGGTTCGATCACCCGCAACGGCGAGCAGCGTGAATGTCAAGTGGTGTTGGGCTTCGGAAGGAAGGGGTTACACCGTTGGTCTGCCGCCGTGACTTGGTCAGGTACAAGCTCGCTGTCGAACGGCTGCGGATTGCCTGGCGCCCCGTTGCTGGCGCAGACTCGTGCGTGCCCGTCTAGTGCGGCTGCTCCGTCCTCTCGCGTTGTCGTTGCTCGCGTACTTGGATACTCCGTCGGCTACGTCATTATA
>CAUYUJ010003409.1:50000-67500 GCA_963575745.1 Prorocentrum cordatum | reverse complement strand
CCTCCTCCTCCTCCTCCTTCTCCTTGAATGACGAGGGCCCCACCCCTGCCCCCCACAATTTCTGAGGGGGAGGGTGGGGTTCACTTTGTTCGGGAGCTCCCGAGCGAAGTGAACCCCACCCTCCCTCTCAGAAAGCGTGGGGGGTAGGGGTAGGGTTCGCATGTGGCCCCCTATCTATAGCGCGGACCTCGGTGACATGTGGGATGCGCGAAGGGCTCGCGACCAAATGGTCGATGTGGGAGCTGCCCTGATTAGGCGCGCAGCTGTAAGTCGCGTCGGACTCGATGATGTGTCCGCCGATCTTCTTCAGGTGAGTCGACCGTGCCATTGATCGAACTCCAGTGCTCGAGTCGCCCACTACGCACCAAGGCAGACGAAGGCAACTAATGAAAGCTCCAAGTCGCGACAGACGCCCCGCGTTGTCGCCGCTGAAGCCCCCTAGCCACGATTCCGATTTGGTGCGACTCGCTGTCGCGGCAGGACATTCGGGGGCGGGCGGAAGCCCAATCTGCTTCCGACGCCTTCCTGCTGAATGTTTCTGCCCATTTCTTCCGACCGGCGTGTACCTCACCGATGCTGGTCGGGCCGGTCTTGGGCACAGGATGCGCGTGGCTAGGATCGGGGAGACGTCCCCCGACAAGCCGCAGCACCACGCGCGTGGCAGCATGAAGGAGCCACGTGGGAGCCTGGTGTACCCGCTTCATTCCGTCCTTCGCGTCTTTTAGCGTCGATCAGCGTCTGCGAGTCGATGGGATGGCGCCGAATTGGCGTCGGTTAATTAGCGTCGATTCAGCGCTGAGTAGCGTCGATCAGCGTCGATTCGCAAGAGCCGACAAGATGGTATCGGAGGCTCCCATGAGTTGCCACCACAGCTGGCCGGGGCCACGATTCCGATTCGGTTCTATCTGTTGTCGTCGGCCGGCGGCCAGGGCCAGGTCTCGATCCGTTTCGGGACGATCCGCTGGCGATCCGGTTCGATGCCGATCCGAACCGGCACCGCGATTCGGTCCAGCTCAGGCCTGTCGGCGGAGGGCGGGGGAAAGGATCGGGCCGGGCGAAAGGGGGGGATGGGGAAAGGGGGGGTGACGAAATCTGCTGCATGCAGCTGGTTTCGGCCCCACCGAGGGGCCGATGCCTCGATACATGGCCGCCTCCTGGCGCCGGGAGGCGCCGGGAAAATCAGCTGCGTGAGCTGATTCTCAAACCCCCCTTTGCTATCCCCCCCCTTTCGCCCGACCCGAAAGTAGGAGTGACGCGTTAACATTTTTGAATCAGGAGAGGAAAAAACACACAGACACAATTAATCCTCGATCCCCCCAAAAATATGGGAAAATATGGGGAGTGGGGGGGGAGACAAAAACCCAGAAAATATGGGAAAATATGGGGAATGTTTTTATTTGTGTGTATTTATTTTGTGGGTCCTGGGGCCCCTTTATTGAAGCCAGGGCTCGTGCGGCGGAGCGCGCGGGTGTCGGTCACCGCGGCTTGGCGCCCCCGGGGGGCCTCCACAAGTGGAGAGGCGCCGCGCGCTGGCTCGCCCGAGGCTTTGCCCCCCCGCTTTGGTGCAGTCAGGGAAGCATCTCAGCAGGAGAAAAAACACACAGACACAATTCATCGCCGATTCCCGAGGAAATAGGGGAAAATATGGGAAGTGGGGGGGAAGACAGAAAGCCAGAAAGCATGGGAAAGTATGGAGAATCCTGTTCTTTGTGTGTACTTGTTTGTGTGTCCTGGGGTCTCGTCACTTTGTTCAGTCAGGGAACCAGAACCCCCGAACCAGAATAATACATTCAGGGATCACGGATGGATCATTTGCTCTGTTGCACCTGCAAAGAAAGACACCCTAGTCCTGATGCTGTGGGTCTCCTGAATTAGATCTCTCCCAGAGGGCTAAGCGTCTGGTCATTGCAAATCATGTGTTTCCACGCGTGCGCAAGTCGCCAATTCTCTTGACCCCCCTGGGAGTCAGCGGCGCCCCCGATTGGCGGGCATCCGAGTGTCATCTCGCCTCGTTGAGGGGTGCTGCCAGGCGTCTCGGTTGGTTGAGCTCGCGCATCCTGAATGGGGCGCCTGTTTCTCGGAGCAACATCGCCCGTAACCCGCACACCCGCAACCTAGTTCCTCCGCCGACGCGCTGATCCAGTCGCGTATTGCGATGCGTCGGGGTGCAAGCAGCGAGTTGCACACCAGGCTTATGCGGTAGCACACCCGCACCTACACACATTCAGGCATTCGCGTAAACACACGCCACGATCATCTTCCCCATCAATATGGTCGTCACCAGCATATCCATCACTATATCCATCATCCTCACCAGCATCACGATCATTGCCATACACGTGACCATCATCGCTGCCGCCATCATATCCACCCCCATCATATTCACCACCACCACGACATTACCATCACCATCACCAGCATCACCATCACCATCACCATCACCATCACCATCACCATTATCATCAGCATCGTCATCGTCACCATCACCACCATCATCATCAACATCACAACCATCACACCACCACCATCACCACCATCATCGACACCGTCATCAGCATCATCATAACCATCACCGTCAGCACCCTCATTATTATTATTAGTATTATTATTACTCTTCGTATCCTCATTGTCATCACTATCATCACCACCATCATCACCATCTTCGTCATCATCACTGTCGCCGCCATAATCATCATCACCATCATCATCAAAATCATGGAGCCCCTCCCAGTCCGACGCGATCGATCGATACAGACCAATCGGATTCGGCCCATTTCTAATCAGTTCTTTGATTCGGAGGGATTGCAGGCCCCGGCCACGCATACTTTGAGTAGCCAGATGTCGCAGCCCCCAGGCCATTCCGAGTTTGAGTGCCCGCACATTTGGATCTGGAGCGATCTCAAGCCTGTATGGGTTCTCTGATTGACAGACCTTCGCCTGGGTCTCGAAGACACGTCGCTCGCGTGAGAGCCGAGTATTCTAGCTTTGCCAGACCATAGCCGCACTGACATTTTCACATGCATCTTTTGAAGCAGTCCAGGGAGCCGAGCGCTCCCTCGGAGCACCATCAGTGGAGACTGAGGGGCTCGCTGCGCCGCCGTGCGCTTCTGCGTGCTGCTGCCGCCCGTGTCCATCACGCCCCTCCTGCTCCCCCCTTCGACGTCTTGCTCCACCTCCCCCTCCAGGTCCTGAGGGGCCGGGTGCCCAGAGGACCTGCCCAACATCAGCATCCGGCTCGCTCCGATGCGGAGTGGCCCCGAGAGGGCCCGCGACCCGCCGCCCCCGAGGTTCTGAGCGGCGCCGGGGGCCCGGAGGACCCGCCCGATGAGAGAGTCAAGCAGATACCTGCCCCGGGTTTGGCGACCCGCCGCCGGGTGGCCAGGGGCCCCGAAGGCCCCCTGCCCCGAAGGGCGTGTTGTTGCGCATTTCTGTGGACCTTTTCGGTGCAGTTTTGGGGTATTTTTTTTATTTCTCGTCGAGAATCCCCCATGTATGGGGGACACGCCCGACTCCATGGCAGGCCCCCCCCCCCCCCCCCCCCCCCGCAGGCCCGATCGGCAAGTTCTCCGTCGGCCGCTTCTGGTGCTTCGCCGTGCGCGCGCGCGACCGCACCCTGGGCCGGGACCGCCGCCTCGCGCCGTGCGGCCCTGGCGGCGGGGCTCGGCACGAACGGGCTGGGCACGGCAAGAGTGGGCGCAGTGCCGTTTTCAATACAATGCTCCGCGTGCGGATCGCGTATTGGACATGCAGGGATTTCGTATCAAACACCGCGAGGAGTTCCTGCATGCAGTTATGCATCACTTAAGCATGTGCTAGAACATCAGATGTGTTTTAGATTCCTGTGTCTTAAAGACTGCCCTGTACAATGCCCAACAGCGGATCCTGTTCCTTCTGAACAGGGCTCGCTGTCCACGCCGCCGCGGCCTGTGTTCGTTCGAGACAGGAGGCCGCCTGCCCAACAGCGGCCGCTGTTGGTTCGGGACAACATTTGCTGTTGGGTACTGTGCCCATTCTTTCCGTGCCCATTCCGGGCGTCCAAAGGCAGGGCGGCCATGTCCGCACAGAAGTCTGGGCCCTTGACACAGTCGGGGCGCTGAGGAAGAAACCTTTTCGTTGGGGAAGTGCTTGGTGTTCTTTGATCGTTTCACAGCTTGGCTCAGGTTTTCCTCAAGCTCTCGATGGGAGACCGAAGTTTAACCTTTGGAAAAAGGGGCCTCGTTTCTTATTTAGGGTTCCTTAGGTCAACGCCTCGTCTTTAGTCCTTTGGTCTCATCGTGCCGTATGATAGGTTGCAACTTCTGGGAGGTCGGATTCAGCGTCGGTGCTGGGGCACCCGTGGTCGAAAGTTGGCCTGATCCAGCCAGATCCCGCTTCGTCCCGCTTGATTCCGCTGAACCTGGCCCCATCCACTTCAATCCTGGCCTTCATCTGGGCTAATCTGGTTGAGTGGCCTCGTCAATCGGGTTTCGCAGCCATCGATCTTTCCCACGAAGGCCCACGGACGACGCGGGCGACTTGTGTGCCCCGTACCGCGTTGGTGTCTTCCAAGGCGTTGTCGACCCTCGACCCAGGAGCGGCACGGTGCACATTTTTTGCTCGGACCCCCAGGGCCGAAGAGTTACGCACCGACCGCGTTGGAGCGGGGCCTGAAGGCAGTGCAGACATGATACGGTGCACGGGCGCAGTGCTCGTACCTGAGTCGGTTTCTCTTCGGGGAACGAAACAGGGACAACATATGACAATTCGGAGGCCCGCGCGGATGTCAGGGATCCGCGCTGGACTCACCCTCGCCTCGCTTTCGCCCTCTTTGGGCCTCGTGGGGGGCTTTCGTCGCCACTGCTGGATCCGCTTCGAAATCCTGGTCACAACGCCCTCCAGGAGCGGTATGGGGCCTGGCATCGCTCGGACGTGTGTATTTCCCAACCATCCTGTGGTGTTGGGTCCTCGTTTTGAAGAGACAGCGCCCGCGTCCTCACTCCTCTCCTCCTCCCCCCCTCCTCCCCCTCCTCCCTCCTCCCTCCTCCCTCTCATCATCATCATCATCGTCATCGTCATCATCATCAGCACCAACATGGTCGTCATCATCACCATCACCCTCCGCATGCCTCTATTTCGGCACACCCATCACACGGTTCGTGGCCCCGTAGGGAGCTCCACCGAAGCCCCCAGTGGCAGGGTTCGCATGGCGGCCCCGCCCCATTTTGGCGCACCCCTCACACGGTTCGTGGCCCCATAGGGAGCTCCACCGAAGGCCCCAGTGGCAGGGTTCGCATGGCGGCCCCGCCCCATTTTGGCGCACCCCTCACACGGTTCGTGACCCCATAGGGAGCTCCACCGAAGGCCCCAGTGGCAGGGTTCGCATGGCGGCCCCGCCTCATTTTCGCGCACCCCTCACACGGTTCGTGGCCCCATAGGGAGCTCCACCGAAGGCCCAGTGGCAGGGTTCGCATGGCGGCCCCGCCTCATTGTGGCGCACCCCTCACACGGTTCGTGGCCCCATAGGGAGCTCCACCGAAGGCCCCAGTGGCAGGGTTCGCATGGCGGCCCCGCCCCATTTTGGCGCACCCCTCACACGGTTCGTGGCCCCATAGGGAGCTCCACCGAAGGCCCCAGTGGCAGGGTTCGCATGGCGGCCCCGCCTCATTTTCGCGCACCCCTCACACGGTTCGTGGCCCCATAGGGAGCTCCACCGAAGGCCCCAGTGGCAGGGTTCGCATGGCGGCCCCGCCCATTTTGGCGCACCCCTCACACGGTTCGTGACCCCATAGGGAGCTCCACCGAAGGCCCCAGTGGCAGGGTTCGCATGGCGGCCCCGCCTCATTTTCGCGCACCCTCACACGGTTCGTCGCCCCATAGGGAGCTCCACCGAAGGCCCCAGTGGCAGGGTTCGCATGGCGGCCCCGCCTCATTTTGGCGCACCCCTCACACGGTTCGTGGCCCCATAGGGAGCTCCACCGAAGGCCCCAGGGGCAGGGTTCGCATGGCGGCCCCGCCTCATTTTGGCGCACCCCTCACACGGTTCGTGGCCCCATAGGGAGCTCCACCGAAGGCCCCAGTGGCAGGGTTCGCATGGCGGCCCCGCCCCATATTGGCACACCCCTCACACGGTTCGTGGCCCCGCAGGGACATAGGGAGCTCCACCGAAGGCCTCAGTGGCAGGGTTCGCATGGCGGCCCCGCCCCAGTGTGGCGCACCCCTCACACGGTTCGTGGCCACATTGGGAATTCCTTTTGCTTCGTCCCACCTGCCCTGCGGTATTCACGTTTGCATATGGTTGAGTCCTTCGCCAGGATAATTTTTTTCGGCGAGAACCATCGAGGACCATCCTGGACCATCGAGCCAACAAAAACACGCACGGAACCGAACAATGCACGGGAGATGGACGTCCGAGCGATGGCCAGGGGGAGGAGGAGGACGAGGAGGAGGAGGAGGAGGAAGAGGAGGAGGAGGAGGAGCAGGAGCAGGAGGAAGAGGAGGAGGAGGAGGAGGAGGAGGGAGGAGGAGGAGGAGGAGGAGGAGGGAGGGAGGAGGGAGGGAGGGAGGGAGGGGAGGGGGAGGGAGGGAGGGAGGGAGGGAGGGAGGGAGGAGGGAGGGAGGGAGGAGGAGGAGGAGGAGGAGGAGGAGGAGGAGGAGGAGGAGGAGGAGGAGGACGAGGAGGGGGAGTCCTGGGATCGGTGCCTCCTGGTTTGCCCGGTCGCAAGCTCGGCCCTCGGGCGGCCGCTCGGGCCGAGGGCCGGGCACCACCCCAGGCGGCAGCTCTCGGCGGGGCGCGGCTGCCGGAGCGCGCCCCGAGGCGAGCAAAGGCAGGCTCCCAACAGCGGGGGCGGCCAAGAGGGGGGTGATGGCAAGGGGGGGGGGATATCGTGGCGCGGGCCATGATATTTCCCCAGATTTCATGGCGCCTTGCACCCCCCCGTCTTGGGCACCCCGAGGCAGGCAAAGGCAGGCTCCCAATAGCGGGGGCGGCCAAGAGGGGGGTGATGGCAAGGGGGGGGTGTGGATATCGTGGCGGGGGCCATGATGTTTCCCCAGATCTCATGGCGCCTCTGCTTGGCCCATTGCGTCCCTGGCCCCCCCCCCGCCGGGCCGCGCACATGCCGCCGGTCATGATTTGCACCCTCTCCCCTCTTGGACACCCCCCTCTTGGCCGCTCCCGACAAAAGCGAGCGAGCGACGCTTCTTCCAGTGACCAATGCGGTTGCCACTCTCGGGATTTGGAATTCAGCGCCCGCGCTGGCACATCCGTGATCGAAAACTTGCCCAGTCCGGAATTTGCCCGCCCAATTCCGCTCAGTCTTGGGCTGATTCCAGCCTGATTTTCCTCAGTGCCCCGTAATTCTGGATGTAGGAAAGTCTGGTATAAAGGGGTGCGGTCTTTATATGATGTAAATGCGAATCTGGCGATGTTATTTATCGCAGATAGCACCGCTGTTTCCACGATTGGCACCATACCCTTTATGCCACACTCCTTTCCGACCTCCAAACTAATCGGGACCAGCACATTTGCTAGTCTGACGCAGCCCTCCCAAAAGACAGCCTTGGCTTTGGCGCAGCGATTTCGTAATTGCGGGGTGCCCGCTCACAGAGGCGGATGCCCTGGAAATCGTAGGGGGCTGCCCTGGGTGCCCTGAACGCCCCGGCCATTCGGCACGATGGAGAATGATTCTGCCACGCCTTCAGGACATGTCTCGTTGTGCGCTCCGCCTGTAGGCTCTCTCCCCCGCCGTAGGGTGCTTGGCTAAACGTGGCGGACAGAGCGTGGAGCTCAACTAGAGCGCCCCGCCGCCACGCCCGAGGACTTCCGCGGCGGCACCCGCATGGGTATCGTCGCGGTGCCGCCGAGGCCGCCGGTGCCGGACAGCCTCCTGGTGCAGCCAGGCGTGGCCGCACCGCGGGCGCTACAGCTTCGGGCGGCGCCGAGGATCGGGGTCGGGCGAGAGTGGGGGATGATGATGATGCTGCTGCTGACGATGATGCTGATGATGCGGCTGATGATGATGATGGTGATGATGATGCTCTTGACGATGAAGCTGATTATGATGATGGTGCTGACGTTGATGAGGATGCTGGCGATGATGATGCTGATGCTGAGGAGGATGATAATGCTGATGGCCATGACGACAACGACGACGATGATGTTGATGATGCTGACGGTGATTGAAATTAAGATGACGACGGCGATTGTGCTGATGCTCATGATGCTGGTGTTGACGCGGATGCTGACGTTGATGTTGATGTTGTTGATGATGATGAGGAGTATGAATATGATGGTGCTGATGATGTGGATGATGATGCTGAGGATGATGCCGCTGCTGATGCTGATGATGGAGACGATGCTGCTGCTGCTGATGATGATTACGAGGAGGCGGGTGCTGCTGCTGATCATGATGATGATGACGACGATGATGCTGCTGATGCGCTGCTGATGATACTGAACCTCATGATGATGACGATTGTGATGATGATGTTGATGCTGATTCTGTTTGTGATAATGATGACGATGATGACGATGATGACGATGATTGTGATGATGCCGATGGTGATGATGAAGATGAGTATGATGATGCCGACGATTATGATGACGATGCTGGTGATGCTGATTCGGATTAACTATGTTGATGATGTTGCTGTTGTTTGCGATGCTTATAAAAAGGTGTTGATGACGATGATGACTATGATGATGATGCTGATGCTGATGATGGTGGTGATGATGCTGATGATGATGCTGGTGTTGTTCATGATGATGCTGATGCTGATGGTGATACTTGCGAATATGATGATGATGCGGCTGATAATGATGATGATCGTGCTGCTGATGACGATGATAAGCTGGTGATTGTGGTGGTGGTGGTGGTGATGATAATGATAATGATGATGGTGATGATGATGATGATGATGATGATGATGATGATGATGATGATGATGATGATGATGGTGATACTGTCACTGACGATGGTGGTGATGATGATGCTGGTGGTGTGATGGTATGATGATGCTGATGATGAGGAGGAGGAAGAGAAGGAGGAGGCGGAGGAGGAGGAGGGGAGAGGGGGAGGAGGAGGAGTGTGAGGAGGGGGAGGAGAGGAGGAGGAGGAGGAGGAGGAGGAGGGGAGGAGAGGAGGAGGAGGAGGAGGAGGAGGAGGAGGGAGGAGGAGGAGGGAGGAGGAGGAGGAGGAGGAGGAGGAGGAGGAGGAGGAGGAGGAGGAGAGAGGAGGAGGAGGAGGGAGGAAGGAGGAGGAGGAGAGGAGGAGGAGGAGGAGGAGGAGGAGGAGGAGGAGAGGAGGAGGAGGAGGAGGAGGAGGAGGAGGAGGAGGAGGAAGAGAAGAAGAGGAAGAGAGAAGAAGAAGAATAAGAAAGAAGAAGATAATAAGAAAATAAGAAGAAGAAGAAGAATAAGAAGAATAAGAATAAGAAGAAGAATAAGAAGAAGAAGAAGAAGAAGAAGAATAATAAGAGGAGGAGGAGGAGGAGGAGGAGGAGGAGGGGGGGGAGGTGAAGGAGGGGCAGGATGATGAGGACGAGGAGGAGGAGCAGGAGGAGAAGAAACTGGTCTGCTGCATGCAGTTGGTCTCGGCCCCGCCGCCAGGCGCTTTTCTCGATATTTGGTCGCTCCTCGCGCGCTGGGAGGCGCCTAGGAAATCAGCTGCGTGAGCTGATTCGCCATCCCCTGCACTTACTGACTAGGTGTATGTGTGTGTGTGCGTGTTTGCGTGTGTGTGTGTGTGTGTGTGTGTGTGTGTGTGTGTGTGTGTGTGTGTGTGTGTGTGTGTGTGTGTGTGTGGTGTGTGTGTGTGCGTGCGTGCGTGCGTGTGTGTGTGTGTGTGTGTGTGTGTGTGTGTGTGTGTGTGTGTGTGTGTGTTTGTTGTGTGCGTGTGCGTGTGCGTGTGCGTGCGTGCTTGCGCGTGTGTGCGTGTATTTTTTTTTTGTGTGTGTGTGTGTTTGTGCGTGTGCGCGCGCGTGTGTGCGTGTGTTTATGTGTGTGTGTGTATGTGTGCGTGTGTGTGTGTGTCTGTGTGTGTGCGTGTGTGTGTGTGTGTGTGTGTGCGTGTGTGTGTGTGCGTGAGAGTGTGTGTGTGTGTGTGCGTGCGTGTGTGTGTGTGTGTGTGTGTGTGTGTGTGTGTGTGTCTGTGCGTCTGTGTCACCCCGCCGGAGCAGTCTTCTTCTGCCCAGCCGCCGACGCACAAAAAAACGTGTGTCGCCCAGCGGCCTCTGCCGCGGGGCAGCACGCGGGCTTAGGCCGCCCTGCCTCGCCCTACCCCGCAGGGGGCTGGCGGACCTTCTCGCTCCCTTGCTCAGCTGGCGCGCGCGCGCCCGCAGACCTGCTGCTCGGCCTGGGGCCCGGCCCGGCCCGCGAACGTTCAAAAGTGTGTGTGTGGCTCCCTCGCGGCCGCTTTCGCCTGTCTTCCCCTCCTGCCGCCGGTCTCTTTACGCCCTCCGTTGCCGAGCGCGCGTGCGGACTGCCTCTGCCGCGCAGCGGTGTAAAAGTGTGTGTGTGTGTGTGTGTGTGTGTCTGTGTGTGTGTGCGCGTGTGTGTGTGTGTGTGTGTGTGTGTGTGTCTGTGTGTATGTGTGTGTGTGTGCGTGTATGTGTGTGCTAGGTGCTGTGAGATCCAAAGCGATTCCTGAGTGCCTGGCCGCGACCACGCGCTTCGCACTCTCAGTGGATGCGCCTCGCCGCCGCGCGCAAGGCCGCCTCCGCCAACAATAAGGTGTGTTTGTGTGTTTATGTGTGTGTATGTGTGTGTTTGTGCGTGCGTGTATTCGTGTCTGTGTGTGTGTGTGTCTGTGTATGTGTGTATGTGTGTATGTGTGTGCGTGTGTGCGTGTGTGCGTGTGTGCGTGTGCGTGTGCGTGTGTGTGTGTGTGTGTGTGTGTTTGTGTGCGTGCGTGTCCCTCCTCCTCCTCCTCTTGCATGTGGGTTGATTCGATGTGCCGTGCCCCGGTCGCGCCCCGACGCGCGTGGGGATCGCTCCTGCCGCGCTGCGGCGCAGAGGGCGCCTGCGCGCACTCGCGCGTGTGCGCGTGGACGTCTCGGCGGAGAGGCCACGCCGTGCCCCGGACCCTCGTGGCCCTCCCTCGTCTCTCCGCGCTTCTCCGGGCTTCGCCTCTCCGCGCGCATGCCTCGGGCCATGGAGGAGGAGGAGGAGGAGGAGGAGGAGGAGGAGGAGGAGGCGGAGGAGGAGGCGGAGGCGGCGGAGGCGGAGGAGGAGGAGGAGGAGGAGGAGGAGGAGGAGGGGGAGGGGGAGGAGGAGTAGGGATGAGGGGGCGCCGCCCCGCCCCCTCTTCCTGGCCCCGCTCCTCGGCGCGCCCAGGAGTCGGCGGGGGAAGGGGCCGACAGTGCCGTTTCTAATACATGTTCCGCGTGCGGATCATGTATTCAACATGCAGGGATTCAGTATCAAAAACAACGATGAGTTCATGCATACATTTAGCCATAAATTAATCATGTTTTTTTTTTGGGGGGGGGAAAACCTCCTCATGCATTAAAAACTGCCCTGGAGACCTCCGAAGGCTGGACTCCTCTGCGGCCCCAGCGCCTCTCCGCAGCCTAGGCCTCGAGGGGCCGTGCTCGGGCTCCTGGGGCGTCGAGCACGGGCCCCACGCGAGCATATGCTTCAAGGGGAACGGGCACAGACCTCCTCCTCCTCCTCCTCCGAAGCATTTATCATTCTCTCCGCCACCTCCCCCCTTCCACCCTCTCGAATCCAATTATAAACCTCGACGCGGCTTTCGCCGCCTTGCGGGAACTGCGTTTGGCGACGCCGAATCAGGCGGGCCGCCCTGGGCAGGTAGGGTGGGGGATGTCGTCGTCGTCGTCGTCGTTCTACGCTGGCCTCCTCCTCCGAAACATTGAACTGTTGAGTCCTTGTGCTTTCCCTCCGTTTCGGTATCTTGCGGGGGGGCCGTTCTAGGGATCCGCGGCACGGAAAAGAATCTGCCCCCAAAGGGGGTGCGCACGTGTTTCGGGAAGACAGAGTTTTGTCAATCCAGGTGCTTTCCCTTGGGTTCGGCCTCTGGGCTGATGTTTTCCAGCCCCCAGTCGAATATAGGTCCCGGCCAACAACTTGTCTCAGTGGTAAAGGGGTTCTGATTTCCGAAGCAGTGATTCTGTTCCGTTTTCCCCCTGTATCGGGCTCCGGGGTCTGTTTTCTGAAGGCCTTTCCACCTGTATCGGGCTCCGGGGGGCATTGGATGGAGAAGGCGCTGGTTCGCCCCGCCCTGGCGCCCGCGGATATCGACTCCAAATAAAATTCTGGAAGCGCGACCGCGAGAGGGGCGTTCGGATGAACCACCCCACCAACGCGTTGGCGAGACTGCAGCTCTACCGCGCCTCCGATGAGGAGAAAGAGCTGCAGATCGGGAGCCCCGAGCTCAGGCGCCTCCCCGTCTTCGATGCCGCGGCTGCGCAGTCCTTCGCGGATTTCGCTTTCGGTGGCAAGGTGTCCACCTGGATCGGGGCAGGTGAAGGAGGGGCCAGCGTTGTCGGCGCGCTGATGGAGGCGTTCCACAACGTGTGCTCTATCGACGCGGGCGCCGAGATTAGCCTGCCGCTGTTCCTGCCTGATCTCGTGCGGCAAGCGCATCCTCGACGTCCTGACGTTCATTCACGAGGGCTCTTTCGACGCGGGCTTCAAGGACGGCGTCGTGGACGACGTGGGCGAGCTGGGCGATGCTGGCTACAAGCCGAGTTGCAGCCCCGACGCGCGGGAGGTGGTCGGTCGCGCGGTCAAGGCGGCCGCCGAGCAAGACGGCGAGCTCACCGACGTGAAAGATCTCGCAGATAATCTCAAGCAGGTCTCGCCCAGGATCGCTCTGGCGAGGGAATCTTTCGCTTCGGTGCTGGGGCCGTCCGTCGAGGTCGCAGGTCAGCTCCTCCTCGTGGCGGGGGGCCTCCCCGATGTCCGCGCTAGGGCGAATGGTGCTGCAGACGCGTCCGAGAACGATCTGAAGCGCGCGGCCGCGACTGTGATGAAACGGCACTTGGATGCATGCGACGCGTCGCGAGTCGACGAGATGATTGCGGAGGGCGCGGAGCTGGCGAAGTGCGTCGCGACAGGCTGCGCAGAGCTCGCCAAATCCTTGATTGACGATTGCGTGGGCATCCGCGGAGTTGACCGGCGCCAAGAGTCGCTGCGCGAGCTTCCCGCGGCGCTCGAGGCTTCCACTTACAGGGCCAACGTGGCCGCCAATGCAAGCGCGCGGGCTGCACTTTGGGGGGCGGCAGCCAGGCGAAGGAGCTGAGCGAGATGCTCAGGACGTTTGACACCTGGAAGCTTGACGGGGTCAGGCGCGAGGCCGCCCAGGCTCTGCCCGCGCGCATCATTCGGCAGGCTTCTTGCGCTAATTTCAAGCGGCCTGGTGAAGAGAGCGAGATGCAGCTGCTTCAGGCCTGTCGTCCTTCTCGTCCTGTTCATCCTTCCAGTCCGCCTTCTCCTCGTCGTGATCCTTCTTCTCTGTTTCCCCTTCCGCGTCATCTCAACTCTGCCTCGGGCTCCGGTCGCGGCGGCGCCGGCCGCCTGCGCGAAGGGTTTCAAGCGGGCCGCTTCCATCGCTGCCCACGCGTCGAAAGGGATAGAACCCCTCGCCCCCCTGGCCTCGCTGGACAAAAAACCCTTTCCAAGAGCGAGGGCGGGGCAGACGCCGAGGGGGAGGTGGCTGTCGTGGGTGTCTTGGCGGACGAGCCGATCTCGCCCGCCCGCGCATCCAGACGGCCTCGGCAGGGGAGCTGAAGGGTCTTCTCAAGGAGGGGAAGGCCCTCTTGGAGGAACGCGGCACGGGGCACGGGTGCATTGGGGCGGCGACGTGCGCGCTCGCGTTGGCTTCGCTCCACGCGGCGCAGGCCGCATCGATGATGGGCGTGCGCGGCAGGAGTGCGGCGCATCGGTGGCCGATGCTTCCAACCAGTGGCCCCGAGGGATCAGGGGGCCCGACGGGTCGAGCTGCAAGTGGGCCTCGACCGAAGACCTGGGGAGCTCCCACTTGGACCTGAAGCTGGACCGAGGGCGCAGGGGGTCGAGGATTGGAGGGGAGGCTGGAAGAAATCGGGCCCCAGCCCGATATGCCCCACCCCTGCCCTCTCGCGCCTCGCCCCCAAGCGCCCCGCAGACCGCCGGGCTATCGAGGACGAGCGCGACGCCCAGAAGATCGGGATGAAGGGCTTCGTCGCGCTCGAGGGCGGCGCGGACTCCGTCGAGCCCGCGCTTGCCGCGAGGGAAGTCGCGAGCGTGCCGCTCGACGGCAATGCCGAGGGCGCCGTCTGGAAGCGGGGGCAGTTGGTGCCAGCGAGGTCGCGGTTCAAGGAGCAGCGCGGTGCACTTCCACGTTTGGCCCGCCAGGGTCGAGGCGGCGCGCGACGATGGCGCTGGAGATCCTGGCAGGCTTTCGCGCGGCACGTCTGCGAGGAGGTCAGGCGCGAGGGGCGAGTGGCGCTGCAAGGCGCCGGCCTTCATGGCGCGGCAAACAGCGGAAACAGCGAGGGGCGAGGAAGGGAGGGTGGAGAGTGGGGCGATGCCGCCGCCGCAGACGTCGCGGGCGTTGCGGAGTGCGGCACGGGGCGGGGCGGGTCGCCGCGCCCCGCGCGCGGAGCGCGCCCGCGCGCGAGGCGCGCGCCGGGCGCCCGCGCCCGCCGGGGCGCCGCCGCCCCGCCGCCGAGCCGGGCCTCTCTGCCTCCGCGGCCTCCTCGGAGGCTGACTTCCGGGCCTCCGCGGCCTCCCTGGGCGCGCTTTTTGAAGACACCTTCGGCGTGGCCGGCCCCCGTTCGCGCGCTGGGAGGGAAACATGAGGACTCGCCGTCATAGTGGCTCTTTCTTTGGAGACGAAAAGGGGCGCGCGCCGAAATCCATTCTAGACGAAATTGAGGTTTTTCTCAGAGTTTCAGTGCGCAGGCGCGCCCTGCCGCGCGGTGGTTCCCAGACGCACCTTAGAGCGTGCTGACGTATAATGCGAGGCATTCACATTGCACGTTGCGCATGCCATCGCGTGCAAATCACGCATGGCTTGAGCTACTTCGCAGACGCTTTCTGGTGAGGCCCTTCGAGGGCCCTCTCAGGGCCCGCCAGGGTCGCCGAGTGCCGCGAGCTTCCGGCAGCCATTGTCGACAGTTGGCAAAATCAACGTCGCCGAAATGGTCGCCGAAAGAGCCGTCGAAAGAGCCGCCGAGATTGCCGCCGAAGGAGCCGCCGAAAGAGCTGTCGGAAGGGCCGCCAGAATTGCCGCCGAAATTGCCGCCGAAATTGCCGCCGAACTCGTCGCCGAAATTGCCGCCGAAATTGCCGCCGAAATTGCCGCCGAAATTCCAGATGGTTCCGCCGAGAAAAGACCGAATTTGACCTTGGCTGTGACTCTATGCCTGTGTCTGCGGCGTCATCGCGCTTACTGGAACAGCGATTTCGCTTGCGACGGGGCAATGAAAATTTCGGCGGCTGAATTTCGGCGGCGATTTCGGCGGCTGATTTCCGGCGGCTATTTTGACGGAGTTCGCAATTATTTCGGCGGCAATTTCGGCGGCAATTTCGGCGGCAAGTTCGGCGGCAAGTTCGGCGGCAATTTCGGCGGCAATTTCGGCGGCGATTTCGGCGGCAATTTCGGCGGCAATTTCGGCGGCGATTTCGGCGACGATTTCGGCGGCCCTTTCGGCGGCCCTCCTGGCGGCCCTTTCAAGGACCATTTCGGCGGTTTTGCTTTTGACAGCTGTCGACGAATGCTGCTGGGGGCTCGCGGCGCTCAGCTTCGGTAAAGAGTCGATGTGCGGCGACGCAGACTGACTTGACCTCAGCCCGACGGTGATTGTAACATTTGTTATCTTGTGGTTTTGGCGGTGATGATGGCGACGGCCGCGGTAATGTTTGGTTCAACGTGGATGCTCGTCAGGGGGCATTACAGGCTGGCCTACGCGCCCAGCGCTGCATGCTTTCAAACAAGAAAAAATTATCGCGCAACTCCTTCGGAATTCGGCGGCTATTTGGGGGGCCGTGGTGGCTCCAAAGGGTTGTCCTCGGTGATCGCCGTGGCGTCGCGGCGCGCGTGCTTTTGCATTGGCAGTTTTCGCTGACACTGTGCGTTCCCAGACTATGTGGGACGCCCGTGCAAGGTATGGGGGCGGAACGATGCAAGATAAGTATGTGGGACAAAAGTAACAGATAAACATGTTGAGTGACCACGCATGTTGGCCATGTCTGCGCTAGATCGTAGGATGCACGCATGTATAATACTGTTGTCTGATGGCCATACAACACCTGGAGTATGTAGGATATCGATCGAGGTACAAGGAGGGCGACGTACCATAATGAGGACTGATGAACGGAACTGATTAGGATGATAAGGAAGACATGTATAGAGGAATGCGGTAATGTGGGTGCTTGGAAGCAAGTAGAAGCAGGCTCGATTATAATGAGGTAGACATGGGTAAAGAGACGATGTTGAGCGATATAAGGGTGAGGGTGGAGCATGACGTAACAATATGGAGGTGAATGAGGACTCTATTTGTTCTGGCTGATTTCTCAATCAGTCCCATAGTTTTTGTTGATATGTATTGGACGACGTCGGGAAACAATCGAACCATACATTTTGGATGTTTTCGTTGCTATTCCACGCTTTCCAGGCCCAGCGGGCCGTGAACATCGTAATCGTAATTGCCTCACCACCGTGGCGAAGCCGTGTGTAAAGGGGAAGCTGGATATTCAAGCAACGCCAGCCGTGTGCACGTCAAGGAAAGGGTATTTTTGTGGCGCGTTGGCGTTCTATCCGAGAGTTGGGCACTGGAGGCGAAGACCGCTTCTGCATTCGCCGCGCCGTCGACGTTACAGAGCAACTCATGGGCGCGTTGCTGCTGCTGCTGCTGCTTCGATGCATGTGCCACCTTCAGTTTTCTTTCGATCCTCGCCTCGGTCGATGCCTCCGTGTCGCAATGGTCCGGCCGCGCAGGCTACAGCTGGGTGCTCGGGCGCGGTGTGGTGCGCACGGGCAGACGAACAGTCCTCTCTACTGGCGTCGGCTGGGGGTCTGAAGTGGCCCGGCGCTGGTTCCGGCCAGCAGGGACGGGGGCGGGTTCGAGGCAGTGGGTTCGACAAAGGTTGTTTTTTTGTTCTCCCCTCTTCGGTCTTCGGGGGCCGCTTTGCGGGTCCCAGCAGGGCCGTCACAAATGGATTCGGGTGAAAAGTTGTAGCAGATGGACCATGTGAGGGGTCCAGGGGCCGGTTTTGAAGGGATTTGCTCTGATCCCCCCCCCTCTTGGCCGATGTTCTCGTGCACAATCAGCTCAGGCCCCCCTGGCCGCCTCCAGCCTGTCTGCTCGCACCCCTCCTTGCTGAGCGGCCGCCGCTGCTGCACTTCGCTTGTGCGTTCCGTGATGCGGCTTCGTCGTGTTTGTTGCCGCCGGCACAGTCGTGCACCATCGGTGTCCGTATCGGGAGCTCTGCGTGTCCGATCCAGAGTTAGGAGCTTCTTGGAAGGTATGAGTCGCAGCTCGCCAGAGCACCACAGCCGTGCAACACCGCGCAACA
>CAUYUJ010003409.1:32500-45000 GCA_963575745.1 Prorocentrum cordatum | reverse complement strand
GTCCAATTCACTTCCAACGCCTTCCTACTTTGTTTCTACCGCTTCTTCCGACCGATGGGTATCCTGTCGCTGAGATTTGCAAGCCCCGAGGCGATGGCAACCTCAGGGACGCGCCCTTAGGAACCAGGCGGATCCTTGAGATCGCCATCGAGATGAGGGGATGCCAATCGTAGGGATACGGGATGCCCGTGTCGTGTCGACGCGGCGGCGACCCCACCGCGGGCGTTCAAGGCTGAAACGCCGCCGGTGCCTCTTAATCGGCCACTATGGAGCGATCCAGCGATCGAACAGCCGCCGATCCTTCAAGGCTGAACGACCCATGCGGTGTCACAGACCCACGTCGGGGTTGTCACGACGCGAAATTCTGCCGCAAGCGCACGTTTCAGGCCCGTTGTCCCTGCCTGGGGCCCAGGTGCTGCCAGCACCACCCCCCGGCAGCTAGCAGCCATCCCGAGGGTGGAGCACAGGAGGCACAGGCGGCCCAGGAGGTGCATGGGCTGAGCGAGGCTCAGACGTCGCGCGCGGCGCAGCTCTCGCTGCGCCGCCAGGCTACCAGGCGCCGCTCGGACGCGCTCCGCTAGGCCCTCCCGTCTTCCGAGCCGTCGGACTAGATCGCACACCATTTTCTGTGCCTTTCCGTGCCTTGTAGCTCCAGCAGTGTTATTCCTGTTCTTGAAGTCCAGGTTGCCCTGGCAAGCAAGCCGTCACGAGGCACTCTCAGGCTCTGTGGTCGCAGGACCCTCCCCCCCCGGCAGGTCCGCGGGCCCGACATGGAGGCCCAGGCGATGCCGCAGGCCGACTTCGACGGCCTGGCCGAGGTGGCCCCATTGCTGGCGGGGGCGGCCGCCGCGACCCTGCTCGCGGCGCGCAGGGTGCCTCGACCACCCTTGGGGTCGTGTCGGAGGCCACATGGAGCACTGACGAGAGGGCCTCGCCTTCGCAGGGTCCATCTCGATCCGACTCGATGTCGATTCCAGCCGGCCCCATTCGATTCGACCCTGGTCTCCCGACGCTCTTGTGCGGCCCGACGGCTGCATGGCGCTGCAGTGCATCCTCGCGCAGCCGACCCGAATTTGGATTTTTCGAGTCTGGGCCGAGGCAGGCCGACCCCCGATGCACGCTCTCCGACTCGATGCGGCCTCCCGACCCGATGCGGACCGATGCTGCCCCCGCCGCCGTGAAGTGGGGGACCACATGCGGACCCTACCCCTACCCCCCACGATCTCTGAGGGGGAGGGAGGGGTTCACTTCGCTCGGGAGCTCCCGAACGAAGTGAGCCCCACCCTCCCCCTCAGAAATCGTGGGGGGTAGGGGCAGGGTCCGCATGTGGTCCCCTAGTGAAGGAGACGGCCGGGCACGGAGGGGAGCGCGCCCCCTGGGGTCCCGGAGGTCGTCTTCGTCGCTTCCGGGCTTATCCTGGCACCGCTCGGGCGAGTGTATTTTTTTCTCGGCGAGAACCATCGAGGACCATCCTGGACCATCGAGCAACAAGAAAGCACGCACGAAACCGACAAATGCACGGGAAATGGCCGTCCGAGCGATGGCAAGGCTTCCGTCCCGCGCACCGCGCCCCGCGCACCGCGCCCCGCGGATCCGCGGCAGGCGGCTCGGGGCGAAGGGCCGGCCCTGGGGGAAGGCCCGGGCACCCGGGGTCCAGCACCCGTTTTTCCCACAGCCAGCCGCGCGCAGAGGGAGGTGTATGCCTGGCACCGCTCGGGCGAGTGTATCTCTTTTCTCGGCGAGGACCATCGAGGACCACCCTGGACCATCGAGCAACAAAGAGGCACGCACGAAACCGACAGATGCACGGGAAGTGGACGTCCGAGCGATGGCAAGTATGGGGGAGGAGGGGGGGGGAGGGTCTCTCTTGGAGGCACCCTTGCTGCTCAGACGGCGCCTGCCTCGTCTGCAGATGCAGGGCCGGCGCCTCCCGGGGAGCAGCCTCTTCCTAAGACGCCATCCCCTCTACGCCCCGCCGTGCTCCGCTGCGCCCTGCTGTGCCGTACACCTTAGGCGATGCTTAAGAAAACTTAAGTTTCCGGCCAGAGTCTCGATTGTTCTTAACGTTTCAATGTAAATCCCAAGAGTTTGATAGAATTGTTGGGTGTTTATTCAAGTCCTGAGACCATGAATTTCTTAACCCATGATTTCTTAACCATTTCGCGTGGTGTACCATACGATGCATCGCGCACCCTCTCGGGATCCCTGCCCCCGCTCGACGCCCGCCCGTGCGAACAGAGAGGCTATCCGCGCCACGGCAAGGGACTGGGAGGGAGGGCTAGGACGCCGGACGCGACGCGATCGCCCCGAGCTTGCCCTCTGCCCCTCCGTGCGCGCTGCCAGCCTTGTGAGTCGGAGGTGGATACACCCTATGCGATGCTTAAAAAAACCAAAGTTTTCGGCCAGAGTCTGGATTATTCTTAATGTTTCAATGTAGATCCTAAGATTTCAATGGACATTCTGGGTTTGTATTCAAATTCTGAGACTATGAATTTCTTAACCCATGATTTCTAAAGCATTTCGCAGGGTGTAGACCTCCTGCCCTGACACGTCGGTTAAGGAATTGGCCGTTTTCGGTTCGCGAGAGGGTGTCGCGGCCGCCATTTTTGCGGGTCCGGGTCCGTCGGTTTCGGCCCTGGGCCGTTTTCACTGCGGGGAGGTTTACTAAAAAGGGAGGTTTGCCCACCGCCGAGTGAGTGCTACCCAGTCTCGCCTCGGCGCGTCTCTCCCTCGGCGGACGCGGGCGGGCGGCCAGCGGGGGGGCGGCGGAGGTCCAGCGGGGGCGGCTCCCCTGGGGGAGGGCTGGCGGAGGCCCGCGGCAGGAGAGCCTGGCCCTCCGGGAGCCGCGGCGAGGCGTCCTGGCTCGCCGAAGAGGCCCACCAGGGCATGTTCCGAGGACCGGAGAGCGTCTCTGGCCGAGGCCTCCTCGCTCCGCTGCGTCGGCTTTGTGTGTGTTTTCGAAGCAACTTCCCCAGACCGGCGGCTATGTTCCAGCCGTCGCCACCTCGTCACCGCCTCGTCGTCGCCCGTCGCCTGGGCCGTGGAGGAGGAGGAGGAGGGTGAGGGGGAGGAGAAGCAGGAGGAGGAGGAGGAGGGTGAGGGGGAGGAGAAGCAGGATGAGGAGGAGGAGGAGGAGGAGGAGGAGGAGGAGGAGGAGGAGGAGGAGGAGGAGGAGGAGGAGGAGGGGGAGGGAAATGTGAAGGAGGGCGGAAATGTGACTGCGCGCCACAGCCGACGGGACGCGCGCGCGCGACAGTGCCCGTAGAACGTTTGGGGGGAGAGAGAGAGAGAGAGAGATATGGAAAGAGAGAGAGAGAGGAGAGACAGAGAGACAGAGAGAGAGAGAGAGAGACATCAGGAACGAGGATTGAGGAGGAGAGGGAGCAGGAGCCGGAAGATGAATGGGAGGAGGAGGAGGAGGAGGTAGAGAAGGAGGGGAAAGAGGAGGAGGATGAGGAGGAGGAGGGGGATTGTGATGGTGGTGCTGCTGCTGCCCATACTGATGCTGCTGATGCTGATGCTGATGATGCTGATTGATGCTGATGCTGATGCTGATCGTAGTGGTGATTCTGATAGGTATGCTAATGATGCTGCTGCTGATGACGATGATGATGATTCTTGAGGATGCTGGTGATGGTGATTATGGTGATGGTGATGGTGACGATGACGATGACGATGCTGATGATGATGCTGATGCTGATGATGATGCTGCTGGTGATGATGAGGATTCTGATGATAATAGTGATGCTGATGATAATGGTGATGATGCTGCTGATGATGGTGGTGATGGTGATGGTGATGGTGATGATGATGCTGATGATGATGATGCTGGTGATGCTGGTGATGGGGATGATGGTGACGGTGATGGTGACGGTGATGGTGATGGTGATGATGACGATGACGATGACGATGACGATGATGCATTTAGATGATGATGATGCTGATTATGATGATGATGCTGATGCTGATGCTGCTGATGATGATGAGGATTCTGATGATAATGGTGATGCTGGCGATTATGCTGATGATGCTGCTTACGATGCTGCTGCTGATGATGATGGTGATGGTGATGATGATGATGCTGAGGATGATGATGATGATTATGATGATGCTAGTAATGATTAGGGAAGTTCTTTATCAAGAAGAAGAAGAGTAGGCTGAGGAGGAGGGCGAGGAGGAGGAGGCGGAGGAGGTGGAGGAGGACGGAAGGATGAGGAGGAGGAGGAGGAGGAGGAGGAGGAGGAGGTGGAGGAGGAGGAGGAGGGGAGGGAGGAGGAGGAAGAGCAGGTACGGATGATGATGATGATGATGATGATGATGATGATGATGATGATGATGATGATGATGATGATGATGATGATGATGATGATGATGATGATGATGATGATGATGATGATGATGATGATGATGATGATGATGATGATGATGATGATGATGATGATGATGATGATGATGATGATGATGATGATGATGATGAGAGGATGATGATGTGATGATGATGAGAATGATGATGATGAGGATGATGCTGAAACTGATGATGATGATGATGATGATGATGATGATGATGATGATGATGATGGTGATGATGATGTTGATGCTGCAGCTGGTGCTGGTGCAGATGCTGATGCTGATGCTGATGCTGCTGCTGCTGCTGCTGCTGCTGCTGATGATGATGATGATGATGATGATGATGATGATGATGATGATGATGATGATGATGATGATGATCCCGCTCTCCTTGGGGGGTCGGAGCCGAAACCATCACGCCCACCGCATCTCTCCGCTGCCGCCGATGCTGCCCGCGCTGCTCTCCCACGCGTGCCAGCGGCAGGCACCTCTGCCCGCATGCGTCTCCCGCGCGCCCGGAGGCGCGCGGCGCCGGCGAGGACGGGGCACCTCCACGCATCAGGATCAGGCGCTGGTCCTGCGGGCCACGCGACGGGGCACGTGCCCCCCGTGGCCAGGACCCGGCGGAGCGCGTGCTCCGCGAGTGGCGCGCGAGACGGGGCGCGCACGCAAGGGGGCCGTGCTCCGCGCGCCCTGCCCGGGGCAGGGGGCGCCGGAGGCCGTGCTCGGGCGCCCAGCCTGCCCAGCACCCTAGCCATGGACGGCCGCTGGCGACGAGGAGGAAGGGTCTCTCCCGTTGGCCCCCTGCGGGCAGACAAGGGTGACGGTCGGGCTGTCGCCCGCCCGTCTTTCTGGGAGGGGGTCCCGGTGGCACAGGTGCCGTGATGGTGATGATGATGATGATGATGATGATGATGATGATGATGATGATGATGATGATGATGATGATGGTGATGGTGATGGTGATGGTGATGGTGATGGTGATGGTGATGGTGATGGTGATGGTGATGATGATGATGATGAGGAGGAGGAGGAATAATTCTGATGATGACGATGATGCTGATGATGACGATGCTGATGATGATGATGCTGATGATGATGATGCTGATGATGATGATGGTGGAGGAGGGGGAGGAGGGTATATAAGAAGACTATGAATAAATATTCAAGAATAATCGGAATAGCAATACTCAGACCAATGGTACGATTGTTATCCATCTATATATATATATATATATTTAATGTCAATGCACATCTTTGTACTAGTAGTAAGTATACTAGGAAGAGGAAACATGATAAGTAGGAAGATGAGGGAGGCAGGCAGTGAGGGTGGACTGCAACATAGCATGGTCAAGGTGCCCTCCAAGGCCCCAGGCAAGCGATTCAGAGCTGGCCACGTCTTATGCTCCTTCAGCTCGGCCTCCTTGTCAGCTCCATCGGCGGGGGAGTCTGCCCAGGGCGGGCGGAGAGCGCACGCCCGACGGCTCCCCATTTTTGTATGTTGTGAGAAATCACGGCGGGAGGTTCTTGACAGCTTTCGGCCTCCCGGGGGCCCTCCCCGGGCTCCAGGACCGTCAGAGAACGGCGCGGGATAGACATCGATCCCAAGTAACGGGTCCAGGCCTCGGGGTCCGACGTCGAGGCTCTGGGGCAGAGTCGAGACGGCACCCCCTCTGGGCTCGGACGCTCGGGTGCGGCAGCGTTGTCAGACCAGATCGTGGGGAAAAAACAACAACAGTGGGACAAAACACACACAAAAAACACATGCTTTTTTCCACGTGTGTTTTTTTCCCAGAGGTATCGACACCGCTGCTCCGCTCCGCAGACCTCTGCCGGGTTGCGTCCCGAACAGGATCTCGAGGCGAATCCACCGGTGGCGACGAGGCCCTCCCCCAGGAGGCCGAAACAAGGGCCAACGGGGGGAGGGGCGGAGGTCTATGGGTACCTTTTCCTCCTGAATTCTGGGGAGGCCCTCCCCCGATTCCAGAGGAGGAAAAGGTACCCAGGGCAAAGTTCTCCTTCGAGGGCCCTTCTCCTTCCGCCCTGGGCAAAGTTCCCTCCGAGGGAACTTTGCCCAGGGTGGGCGGAGAGCGCATGTGTGATGGCAAGGCTCGCCGCGTGCGCTCGGGGCGACCGGACGTTGTTTCTGGAGTGGGGCCTTCAGTCGACGAGGCCCTGCCTCGAGGCCCCCAAAAGCAAAAACGGGCCGGCACGACACGAACCCCGCGGTAGAACCCTTCCCCAGGGCCGGGTTTGCGTCCCCCGTTTTTTTTAACTCATGGGGCCACCATTATTCAGCCACGCGCAGAGGGGGTAGGGGGAGGGGGGAAGGCGTCTTAGAACCATCCCTGCTTCTTGGAGGGCGCGGGCCTTATTTGCAGATGTAGGGCCAGCGCCTTCTGAGAAGCAGCCTCCTTCTACGAGGCCTTCCCTCCTCTCCTCCTCCTCCTCCTCCTCCTCCTCCTCCTCCTCCTCCTCCTCCTCCTCCTCCTCCTCCTCCTCCCTACCCCCTGGTGCGCGCCGCCCGCGGGAGTCCTTGTTCTCGTCGTCGCCCTCGTCGTCGCCGCCGTCGTCGTCCTCGTCAACTTGGTCGTGAGTTTGCGGCCTCGTTGGGCGGGCAGGTGGTCGAGCACGCGTCGTCGTTGTCGTCGGCGTCGGCGTCGGCGTCGGCGTCATTGTCGTTGTCGCTGTCGCCGTCGCCGTCGTCGTCGTCCTCGTCGTCGTCAACTCACAGACCCGTGTCACGCAGCGCGTCCCCTCTCCTCCTCCTCTGGGCGGGAGCAGGAGCCGAAGGAGGAGGGAGGAGGAGTAGGAGGACGAGGACGGGCTGGAGGAGGAGGAGGAGGAGGATGAGACGGAGGAGAAGGAGGAGCTGGAAGAAGGGGAGGGGGATGATGCTGATGATGATGATGATGATGATGATGATGATGATGATGATGATGATGATGATTCTGCTGATGCTGATGCTGATGCTGATGCTGATGCTGATGCTGATGCTGATGCTGATGCTGATGCTGATTATGATGCTGATACAGATGCTGATGCTAATGCTGATGCTCATGATGCTGCTGATGATGCTGATGATGATGATGCTGATGCTGATGATCATGGATGATGATGGATGATGGATGATGGATGATGGATGATGGATGATGGATGATGATGATGATGATGATGATGATGATGATGATGATGATGATGATGATGATGATGATGATGATGATGATGATGATGATCAGGAGGAGGAGGAGGAGGAGGACGAGGAGAGAGGGAGAGACAGAGAGAGAGAGAGAGAGATAGAGAGAGAGAGAGAAAACAGGAGCGAAGATTTAGAAGGATAGGGAGTAGGAGCTGGACGATCAGGAGGTGGAAGAGGTGGAGGAGGAGGAGAAAGAGGGGGTGGAGGAGAAGGAGGAGGAGTAGGAGGAGGAGGAAGAGTGGAGTGGTGATCATGGTGATGGTGATGGTGGTGGTGCTGCTGCAGCCCATGATCGCCACGATGATGATGCTGATGATGATGATGATGATGCTGATGATGCTGATGCTGATGGTGATGATGATGCTGATGATGATGGTGATGGTGATGGTGATGGTGATGGTGATGATGGTGGTGATGATGATGATGCTGATGCTGATGATGATGATCATGATGATGACGACGACAGTAATGATGGTGATGATGCTGGTGGCGAAGATGCCGATGACGATAACGATGATGCTGCTGATGATGATGGTGATGATGATGCTGCTGCTGATGCTGATGCTGATGAGGATGATGATGCTGATGATGATGCTGTTGTTGTCGACGGTGTCTTATGATGATGGTGATGGTGGCGATGATCATGATGATGACGAGGGTAAGGATGAGGGTCATAATTATGATCATGCTCTTGTTGATGATGCTGATGTTGATGATGATTGTGATGGTGATGACGATGACGATGCTTATGACAATGATGATGATGATGGAGATGATGATGGATATGAGGATGATTATGCTGCTGCTGATGATGATGATGACCATGATGATGATGATGATGATGATGATGATGATGATGATGATGATGATGATGATGATGATGATGATGATGCTGATGATGATGATGATGATGATGATGATGATGTTGATGGTGATAATGATGTTGAGGCTGATGCTGATGCTGCTGCGGCTGATGCTGCTGCTGCTGATGCTGATGCTGCTGCTGCTGCTGCTGATGATGATGATAATGATGATGATGATGATGATGATGATGATGATGATGATGATGATGATGATGATGATGATGATGATGATGATGATGATGATGATGATGATGATGATGATGTGATTGTGATGGTGATGATGTTGATGGTGATGGTGATGGTGATGGTGAGGAGGAAGAGGAGGAGGAGGAGGAGGAGGAGGAGGAGGAGGAGGAGGAGGAGGAGGAGGAGAAAGGAGGATGAGAGTAAGGATGCAGAGGACAACGATGAGGGCCAGGAGGATGAGGGAGAGACGTCGCCGTTGCAGCGGTTTGCGCCGCCAGCCGCGGGGGTGACGAGTTCCGAGACCCGCCGCGCTGCCAGAGTGTGGCCCGAGCCCCCCCCGCGACGCCGGCTCGCGCCGCCCCGCGGGCATGCTAGTGTGCTAGCTGGCGGCGGCCTCGCTCGCCGGATCGATCAGTGTCTGGGGGCGGAGGGCCCCTCCCCCTCCCCTCCTCCTCCTCCCTCCTCCTCCTCCCTCCTCCTCCTCCTCCTCCTCTCCTCCTCCTCCTCCTCCTCCTCCTCCCCCTCGTCCTCCTCGTCCTCCTCCTCCTCCTCCTCCTCCTCCTCCTCCTCAGGCAGGGAGGGACGACGGCATCTTCTCGGCGTCGCTCGGACGTGTGCATTTGTCGCTCGGTGAGGACAATCGAGGAGCATCCTTGATCATGTGGCGAAAAGATCACGCACGAGACCGAAAAAGGCACGGGAAATGGACGTCCGAGCGACGGCAAGTTTTGTTTTTTTTTGGGGGGGTGGGGGCCTCGACTCCGATTCGGACTGGGGCCTGTCAGCAGAGGCCGGAACGCAGCTCGCAGAGTATGGCCCATCGGTCGTGGGAAGTGCTGCCTCGAGCGCCTCCCTGCTTCGGTCGTCGAGCGGTTTTCCCTTGTCCTTCCTCTTTTGGGGGGCGGGCGGAGACACTGTCTGCTTTCGGTGCCTTCCTACTTCACGTTTCTCGTCATGTTTCTACCCACTTCTTCCGACCGATGGCTGGTGAGCTAAACACATCTGCTGGGGCACTCGGGTCCCAGACCCCCGACGCCATGATTTTTTCATGACGTCGATCCTCCGAGGTCTCGACCCATTCCCATGGACCGGTTTTTTATCCTGAGTCCTTGTTCGACGGTCCCGAGGCCCGGCGAGGGCCCCTGGAGGCCGAAAGTATAGAAACATTTTCCGTCGTGATTTTTTATGACTCGATGGGGGTCTGGGGTTGTGTGTGCTTCGTGGGTTTTCGTTTTGCAAGGGTTGTAAATTGGTTTGTTGGATTCGGAAGCTATTCTATAACCAAGCAGCGTCCTACTATAAGTCAGGCAATGCTCCGCCATCTAATTAGTAACTTCGCAGCTGGTAACGACTAGATATAAGAAGTCGTTGGTAGTAGAAACGCATCTGTATTTGAGATGGCTCAGTTACGCCATGTATTTGAGATGGCTCAGTTACGCCAGAGCTACCAACCCTAAATATACACACCTGAACAACTTATTACACCAGAGAAAAAACCCAATCAGTGGATGGTTTTCGCTGAGGAGATCGACCGGGAACCAGGAAGCCCGGGAACCCAGAACCCGCCGAAATCGGCCCCGAACCGGGAACCCTGGATCCCGGGAACCCGGAACCGGGAACTGGGGAACCCAGCTTGCTACCAAAATCGGCGGGAAACTTTCGCCAAATCTGTCAACTTCCGCTAGGACCCCTGACTTATAACTCGTTGCGAGGGGGGTATCGGCAAGTAAGCAACGACGCATAACAGTTACGACAGCTTAGGATACGCGCGCCGCGAACACACATGCGCCACTTGCCCTTGCCCTTGCCTTCCCATGCTTCATGCCCCCCCTCCCCCCCCCTTCCCGATCCACGCACGCACAAACGCACGCGCGCACGCCCAATTCCCCCCTGCGGGGTGCAGCCACTCTGATTCAGGATGGAGCCCCCCAGAAAGAGAACCTAAGACCATTGAGGCGCTGCAGGCGGCTGGTCTGAATTCGTCTGGCGCCCAACTGTCTCGCATCCCAGAGCACTTGCCGGATGAAGAAGCACTGGCGGCGGAGATCGCAGACGTGAACAGCTGCGTGAGGAACTGCATGTCTGAATTGACAAAGCCATGTGGGGCAGTGATTCAAGATTTTGAGCTCCCTTTAACAGACGGTGGGACAGATTCTTGGCCATTTGCAACTCGTTCGTGTTTGACTCACCACTTGTGTAGAGAAACGCCTGCATACGTTCGGTTTTTCTCTAAACACATGGGTGGAACAAAAACATCAGCATTCGTTTTCTGGGGGTGGGGCAACAACGGCTGGCAACCAAGCCAGGCCAGATCGTGCAACGAAGCACGTATTCCAACTGTTTGCGCCGAGCCCCGCCGCCGTACCAGATCGGGCCCAGGGGGCGGAGGTAGTGCGAGGGGGGAAGAGGGGGGATAAGGGAGAGGGCGGGCGGCAAGGGGTGGGGAGGGGTGGCGGCGGTGGCGGAGGGAGGGCAGGGGAGGGGGAGGGGTGGGGGCACGGGGTGAGGGAATGGAGGACGTGGAGGAGGGATGACAACGGCTGCGACCGCGGCGCCAGCACAGACGACGGCGGCTGAAACAACCAGAGCTGCCAGAATGGTGGCGGCGCGCTGATCAGGGATGGACCCCGATCGGGTTCAGTCGTTATGACCAGATGCATTGAGTGCGTGGTGGGTACCCAGGATTACTAAATTACATATGTCGGTTTAAGTTCCACGGGAAAGCACACATTATTTCAGACACCCACGAAAACACCAGCTATATCAACAATGACCCACGACGAACCAACACACAACGAGGTTTACGCAGCAACGGGCGCATCAGTAACTTTATGTTGCGCGACATGTAAGAGCGTGTATGCAGGGATCAACTTGACGTTGCCTCCCGACGGGTATATTGGACACACCCGGGTGATGATGCCGCACATGTGTGACAGGCACACGGATATGGTTGACACATTAGATATGAATACGACGAGTGGCAGAGAATGGAAGAGGAGCCAGGAGGAGGGAGAGGAGGAGTAGGAGTAGGAGGAGAAGGAGGAGGATGAGGATGAGGGGGATGAGGATGTGGAGGAGGAGGTGAAGCAGGAGTAGGAAGCAGAGGAGGAGGAGGCGGATAAGAAAGAAGAAGAGGAGGGTTAGGTGGTGGAGGAGGTGGAGGAGGCGAACGAGGAGGAGGAGGAAGAAGAGGAAGAGGAGGAGGAGGGGGGGGAGGTTGGAGGAGGAGGAGGTGGAGGAGGAGGAGGAGAACGAAGAGGAGGATGAGGAGGAGGAGGAGCAGGAGGAGGACGAGGAGGAGGAGGGAGGAGGAGGAGGAGGGTAAAGATGAGGTGGGGGATGATGATGATGATGATGATGATGATGATGCTGATGATGATGATGATGATGATGATGATGATGATGATGATGATGATGATGATGATGATGATTGATGATGGTGGTGGTGGTGGTGGTGGTGGTGGTGATGATGATGATGATGATGATGCTGATGATGATGATGATGATGATGATGGTGGTGATGATGATGATGATGATGATGATGATGATGTTGCTGATGATGATGATGCTGCTGCTGATGATGATGATGATGCTGATGCTGATGCTGATGCTGATGCTGATGCTGATGCTGCTGATGCTGATGATGATGCTGCTGCTGGTGATGATTATGATGATGGTGATGGTGATGGTGGTGATGGTGGTGATGGTGATGCTGATGCTCATGCTGATGATGATAATGACGACGATGGTAATGCTGGTGATGATGATGGTGGCGAAGATGTCGATGACTATGATGATGCTGCTGATGATGATGAGGATGAGGATGATGCTGATGATGATGCTGATAATGATGATGATGAGGAGGAGGAGGAGGAGGAGGAGGAGGAGGAGGACCTGTGTAAACC
>CAUYUJ010003409.1:0-27500 GCA_963575745.1 Prorocentrum cordatum | reverse complement strand
TCATGTTTATGTCATTCTTCGTTCCTCTAATCTTGGGCCCTCTGCGGAGGCAACTGGTGGACCGGTCGTCGACGTGACTCACCACCCACAAACCCCCCCAACCCAACCCGAAGGCCTCAATTTGCCCTGCATTTCTAGCGGGGGGGGGGGTCGGAGAACATTGAAAAAACACGTGTGGAACCCTGACCCGGCAACCCGAAAAATTTGGGTCTTCGGGTTGGGTTGGGGTGGTCTGGTAGGTAGTCAGTGACATCCCCAGCCCTGGCGCCTCTGGCCCATGGAGCCGATGAGCTAGCTTCGGCTCGACCATGACAGCCTCGCTGTCTTCTTGCACGATGTCTTATCGCTGGCTCCGACAGTGCCGTTTAAAAATATGTGTTTTTGGATTAGTGGCGGCGTGTATGAACAGATGCATGTATACATATGTAGTGTGTGTGTGTATTGTTTTCCGCGCTTCCAGATACCTTCTGTATGCGCTCGTCCGATCGGTCATCTTGCTTCACTTGTGATGTTGCGGCCGGTGTCTAAGGTCCCATGCCGCGCTGAGTGCCTTTCTGCGCTTCCGAGTTCAGACCAGATGTCTAAAGTCAACAGCCTGAATCTACCGCTTAGCAGGCGCTGTCCTTCCGCTGCTGTTTCGCTCTCCGCTCGCTGCTGAGATGCATGAGTGGGTGGATGTATTTTCGAACTATGTACATCCACGTGCGTGTGCACAGGACTTGAAGCGCGCTGCGCTTCGCTTTACATTCTCAGTCTAGTGCATGGTGCGCTGGATGGCTCCAACAGAGTGAGCGCTGTATGGGCCGGTGGCGTTGGCGTACCAGGGCGCGGGGTGTTGGGCAGGCAATCGGCGACACTGCGCGGCAGGTCCGCAGGCCAACCGTGTGCGTGCGCCACCGAACGGTGCTTGGGCGACCTCGCGGACCGTTCTCTCCTTCTGACCTCGCCTTGCAGCGGAGGCGGAACGAAGGCAGATCGAGGGATAACGGAGACAGCACAACGAACGTTCTCTTGTTCGGCGTTCCGACATTGAGCGAAAGGGGGGCGAAGGAAGGGGGGGGGGTCTGGCTCCGGACCTCTGTTCGCTGAACGCGACTGTTTGCAACGGTGCGTGAAGCAGGCGCCCAAAGCAGCCAAGATCTACTCCAGGGGGGGGGGGTACAGTCGGGCCGCTGAAGAAGGAATCCTTTTCGTTTGGGAGGGGCTCCGTGTTCCTTGGTTGTTTTACAGTGCTCCTTGGGTCTTCCTGAGGTTTTCCAGGGAAAATCTGAGTTTAACTTATGGGAAAAAAGGGGCCTCGTTCCTTGTTTCTCGTTCCTCAGGTCAACGCCCCGACTGTACGGTAGCATCGGCAAAATGAGGACATGGTGAAAACGACGGCAGGACGGAGGGCACTGCTTCGGCTGCACGCGCGTGCGCGTGCGTGCGGGGAGTCGGCGCGCAGGCCAGGCCCGCCCCTCGCGGCGCGGCGAGGAGAGCACTCGGGGCGCTGGCCACGGGGGGGGGCTCTCGCCCCGAGCGGGCCCCCTCGGGCGGGGCCGGAGCCTCCGGGCGGGGAGCGGCGGCGAGAGCGGCGCACGGCGGGCTCGCGGCCTCGGAGGGCTCGAGCGGTGAGCTCGGGACGATCGCAGTGGATACCCAGACATGATCGCGTCGTGAAAAAATCTGGGCGGGCGGTTTTTCATGATTTTCGGGCCCTGGGGGCCCTCGCCGGGCCTCGGGAGCGTCAACAAACGAGTCAGGATGAGAAGCCGGTCCTGGGGAAAGGGTCTGGACTTCCGGGGACGCCGTCCTGAAAAAATCAGGACGTCGCATGTCTGGGTGCGGGAAATGTTGGTACAACGATCTATTGCTCCTAGGTGGGGTCGGAGTAGATGGGGTCGGAGGATCGTGCCGCATCGCCGATGCATCGCCGATGCGGCTCGATGTTCAGCCCGATTGCCTCACGTCGACGTCGACGATGCATCACCAGTGCATCACCGATGCATCGCCGATACATCGCCGATGCATCGCCGATGTATAGGCGATGCGGCGCGATCCTCCGACCCCATCTACTCCGACCCCATCTAGGAGGCATCTAAAAGACCAACACCAGTTCTTGTTCATTCTGAACTGGGTTCGCTGTCTGCGTCGACGCGGACGTTGTCCATGCGAGACAGAAGGCCGCCTGCCCAGCAGAGGCCGCTGTTGGTCATTTTTCCGTACTCATGTCGGGCGTCCAGAGTGACGAGTCGGATGCGACAAGGGGGGGCGAATAACCCCCAGGGTTTGGCCTTGCCTTGGCATCGCTCGGACGTGTGCGTTTGCTCTCGACAGGGACCATCGAAGAGTTTTTTTTGACCATCGTACGAGAAGCGCACGCACGAAGCCGACACATGCACGGGGAATGGACGTCCGAGCGACGGCGAGATGTACGCATTCGCCAAGAAGCTTCGCCGAAGGTATGGGTCATCGGCGCCCCTGTGGATATGGCTGGACCGAGGTGAAATGCCGAGGTCGGTTGGGGAGGGTACCCTAGTGTGTTTCGTGATTGTGGGATGTTCTTATGCATTCTGGGGGAGGGCACCCTCGAATATTCTTCAGTTTTGGCCGGCGGAGGGTCTCATGTTGTTCCCCACGTCCTCAGGGGGTTCTTGTTTTCCTAGAACACCCTCTTCTTCTCCTTCTCCTCCATCTCCTCCTCCTTCCTCCTCCTCCTCCTCTACCATCCATACCTACCATACCATAATATACCAATACCATTCCTACCATACCACACCTACCATACCACACCTACCATACCACACCTACCATGCCAGACCTACCATACCTGCCATACCAACCCTACCATGCCATACCATACCATACCATACCATATCATTCCATACCTACCATACCATGCCCTACCATACCATACCTACCATACCATACCATACCATAACATACCAGACCAGACCAGACCAGACCAGACCAGACCATACCACACCATACCATCCATACCATACCACACCTACCATACCACACCTACCATACCATACCTACCACTCCAGGGAGGCCACGCCAGAGAGGCCACTCCCACTCCCACTCCTTCAGGGTGGCCCCGCCTGAGCGAGGAGGGTATTCGCAAACCAGGTTATGTATCAGGTTCCGTGCCCCTTCCCACTCCTCAAGGGAGGCCCTGCCTGAGCGAGGAGCGTGCTTGCAAACTATGTTATTTATCAGGCTTCGTACCCCTCCCGCTTCTCCAGGGAGGCCCCGCCTGAGCGAGGAGGGCATTCGCAAACCATGTTTTTAATCAGGTTTCGTGCCCCTCCCACTCCTCCAGGGAGGCCCCGCCTGAGCGAGGAGGTTATTCGCAAACCATCTTATTTATGAGGTTTCGTGCCCATCCCACTCCTCCAGGGAGGCCCCGCCTGAGCGAGGAGGGTGTTTGCTTATCAGGTTTCGTGCCCCTCCCACTCCTCCAGGGAGGCCCCGCCTGAGCGAGGAAGATGTTAGCAAACCGTGCTATGTATAAGGTTTCGTGCCACTCCCATTCCTCCAGGGACGAACGTGCTTCCTGAACAGCCGTCGTCTTCCTCCCTGCTGCTCACCCTCCTTGCCTTCGTCTGCCGTTTCTCTCGCACGTACCTTTGCGATGGCCCTTCCATTCGTATTGCTATCATTTTGCCTCGTTGGCCCCACGGAGCCCCCAACATCCTTCTGTGGGGAACTCCGCCAGCATGACTGAAGGATGTCTTCTGCTTTCCTGGTCCCGCCGCACTCGCCGGGGAGCCTCGCCGAGGGTATGGCTCGTGGATCATGGGCGCCCCTGGATACTCGGGCTGGGCGAAAGGGGGGGGGGAGGAGGAGGAGGAGGAGGAGGAGGAGGAGGAGGAGGAGGAGAGGAGGAGGAGGAGGAGGAGGAGGAGGAGGAGGAGGAGGAGGAGGAGGAGGAGGGGAGGAGGAGGAGGAGGAGGGGGGGGGGGATTGGGAAAGGGGGGGGTACGAAATTTGCTGCATGCAGCTGGTTTCGGCCTCACCGAGGGGTCCATTCCTCGATACGTAGCCGCCTCCGGCGCCGGGAGGCGCCAGGAAAAGCAGCTGCGTGAGCTGATTCTCAACCCCCCCCTTTGCGATCCCCCCCTTTCGCCCGACCCGAGACACATGTAATTATTGCCCCCGCCTGGGCTACTCGCCCCCGTCGTCGCCCCCGAGCCCCCCGAGCGAGAGGTGAGCGACGGAGGAAAGCCAAGATCGCTTCCCCGGCATTGGCGTACAGGCTGCCCGCGTAAGGCTCGGGGGGAGCGTAAGACCCGGGTTTGCCAGGCTTGGCTCCCGCCACCTGCTGGCCTCGGCAGGGTAGGACCCAGGCCTCCCGAACAGGGTCGACGCAGGCGGGGTCGGAGGTTCTCGCCGCATCGCCGATGCATCGCCGATGCATCACCGATGCGGCTCGATGTGGAGCCCGATTTTCTCCACGCCGACGGCCCCAATTCGGGGGAGCGTAAGACCCGGGTTTGCCAGGACTCGGGTTCGCCATCCTTTTTTGACGACCGCGCCTCGGATTTTGACGAGGAGGAGTTTCGTGGGATGTCTGCAGCGGGAGGCCTCGTCAAAATGCAGGCTCGGCCTCGTCATTTTTTTGACGACCTCGTCGGGGATTTCCGAGTCCCCTGTACCCAGGTCTTACGTCCCCCTGAAAGGTCGCGCGCAGGCGCCTTCATTTCCAGTGTGGCGTGCCGCGCCGAATCATGGGGGCCTGGTATCCCTCTTAGTTCCGTCTGTAGAGTGCGATCGCGTCGATCAGCGTCTGGTAGCCGATTCAGTATCGACTTGCGTCGATTTAGCGTCGATTTAGCATCGATGAGCGTCGGTCAGCGTCGACTAGCATCGATCTGCGTCGACTCGCAAGAGCCGACAAGATGGAATGGGAGGCTCCCATGAGTTGCCACCGACTGACGGTGGAGTACAATGCTTTACGGGACAGCAGCAAGGGTCGAGAGCAGGTCCTTGCCTCCCGCCTGCGCGTTCGCCGTCGTTTGGCTTGCGTCTCGTTCTCTTCTGCCTCTCCGCCGCCGCGCAGCACGGACTGCCCAGAGCCGGCGTTGCTGGGGCGCTGTAGGCAAGGACTGTTGTGTTGCGGGTTCTGGCTTGCCACGGGCGCTCCCCGTAGCAGCGAATCGCAAAACTCGACGGTCCGACGGGCCAAAGATGTTGCAGCCCTGGCTAGTTCGGGGACGAGAAGCCCAATGCGCTTGCCAGGGCGAGGGATCGCTGGCCTGTTATGTCTTGAGGCCGGTCAGGGGGTGGCCTTGGCTATCTGAGGCCGTTTTTGGTGTTCTAGTGCTCCGTGTCTTCGATCCTCTTCGGGCCATCTTGAGGTTCCTTCCGGCCTCGTGAGGTCCGTTGCGGGTGTCTGGGGGCCGTCTGGGGTGGTCAGGGGGCTAAGTGGTGGTGGTCTTAGGGTTTTTGTGGCCGACTTGGAAACAAAGGAGCCATCTTGGGGATGTCTTGTGTCTTCATTGTGAATCCAGTGGGCCTTTCGGGCCGTCTTAGAAGGCTCTTATTGATATTCGTACGCGCGGCGAGTGCCAGACATTACACGATTCCGTCGGTTTGGACGATTTTCGTTCCTCGGGACCCTGCAGAGAATCATCCAACAGCCTTTGAGGGCCACCCCGGCCCCGTTTTGGAATATCCTGGCCCACTTCCTCTTCCACTGTCCCCCTTCCCTGTGTCCTACACGCAGGTCGTTGAAAATAGGTATTTGAGGATGCCAGAGTCCCAGTCTACTTCTAGACGCCTTCCTACTTCAAGACACGATATGCTCTTGCTGTGTTTTGCTATTCTCTGGGAGGGTCTGAACTCAATCTACTTGATCCGCCTTCCTACTTCACGTTTTTACGTACCTTTTCCGACCGACGTGCATCGCTTCCTCTTGTCCTGACCCCATCTGCTCTTTCTTCTTTCCACAATTGCTCAAGAATTTCACATTATCCATTGTATTATCCTTTCTTCTCTGACTCTATCCACAAGATCAGCGGCCCTCTCCGCGTTCTGATTTTCACAGCTTGTTTTTGCAATCATATTTTTCTGGTGTTTCAAAATAGTGCCCCCGCTGCAGCATGGGTATCATTTTCGGATCGGCGCTTTGCTGCCGTCGTTGAGAATGGCGCTCTCGCCTCAGCTTGGACCACTTTTCTGGGTCCGTTTTTGTTTGTTCCATCAGTGTGCCCCCCCGCATTTCCCCCCCTCCACCTTCCCCGGGTCCTCCTGGTCCTCTTGCTCTTCCCGCTCCTTCCACTGCAGTTCCTGCTGCTACTGTTCGTCCTTGTCCTCCTCCTTCAACGTCCTCTTGCTCCTCCTCCAGCTTACCCGCCATCTTCTCCTCCTCCTGTGTAAGCAAGCTCCCCTCTTCCGATTGCGCATAGCACGATAGAAATCTTTTTGTTGGAGATTCAGGTCGGCTTCGACGCGCGTTCGCGGATAGAGAACACATCAGCGCAATGAGAAGGGATGTGAGGGAGGGATAGGATGCCAGATATGGCGCGAGCGCACCTAGCTTGACATGCATACTGGCTTCCTCTCCTCTCCCGATGGCCGGGAGCCACCTCCGCGTATATCTTTTGTTTGCGCGGGACGGTGCCGAGTTCGTTCGTTCGTTCGTTCGTTCTTCTTATTCTTCTTCTTCGTTCACAGGCCGTGCTTGCCCTGAGGAGTTCTCCTTCCTCTCGCTCAGAGCTGGGCCTGCCGAGGCCTCGCCGCGCCGCCCGCCTCGTGGCCGCCCCTCTCGGCGCCCACCTTGGGGGGGGGGGCCCGCCGAGGCCTCCCCGCGCCGCCCGCCCGCCCGTGGCCGCGCCGCCGCCCTCCTCGCCGCCCACCTCGGGCCCCCCCCCCCCCCGCCGAGGCTTCGCCGCGTCGCCGTCTCGTGGCCACCTCGTGGCCGCCTGGCCCGTGGCCGCCTGCTGCCTCACGTGGCCGCCCCGCTGCCGCCGGCGGGGGGGGGGTCCGCCGAGGACTCGCCGCGCCGCCGCCCGCTGCCGCCTCGCTGCTGTTGGGGGGGGGGGGTCCGCCGAGGATGCGCCACGCTGCCGCCGCTTGGGGGGGTCCGCCAGGGATTCGCCGCGTCGCCGCCTCGTTTGCCGCCTCGTTTGCCGCCTCGTCGCCGCATCATCACACAGCTTGCGCCGCGTGGCTTAGTCGTTAAGGACTCGTCCAAACGATGCGCTGGAACAGCGTGTTGTCATTCATAGGCACGTTGTTGGCGCAGCAGCAGCCATTAGGACGCCTTGCCTGGGTGCGTCCCCGGACCAGAGGTGTCCTTCCACACTGGGTATGCTCAGTCCGAGGGGGGTGGCACATCATGCATACTGTTGCCTCCCAAAGATGGTCGGCTAACTTCTAGCTTGCACCATGTATATGCGGTTTTCCATAAGAAGGTAGACTCCGTAACCCTCCCGAGCCCAGACTTCTCCGTACCCCTCGGACAGTGCAACTTACATTTGATTCTGAAACATGGTTCATTCCGCACATGGAATCAGATCATTCCAGCCAGGCCGGTATCGCCCCCTTCATGTCTGTCAAGGAAAACCTTGTGAGCGCACTCGTTTCTCCCAGAATAGCTGTTTCACAATCGTGGGTTGCAGCAGATAGAACTCATTCAACACGTGCGCGCGCACACGTCGACACCACTCCAAGCACATTAGTTCTGCAAGCGTTTCAACATAACAAGCATAGAAGCCCCTACATGTTTCATCAATCTTCTGGATTGAGTTCAGCAGTCTCGTCTAGAACCCGCATTCTCATTTCACCACGCGGTGCGTCTGCGCTGATCGAGCATGCGCCAAGTGCACGAACCCGTATCAATTAATACCATGCGGGTCACACGCACGCGCGCCACGCGCGCGTATCGAAATCGGTTCAAATCCCATGGGTTTTCGAGGCATTTCAAGGTAGAGCTGCTCTTCAGCAACACGTGGGACCACGTGTTTTTCAAGAAACGTCTGCCATATGTATGGAGCTTCTGCGCGCGCACTCCCTCACCTTCACCTTTCAGCAGCGTCAACGCATCACCGCCGTCATCGTCATCGTCAATCTCTGCCATTGCCGCCATCATCAGCACAATCACTGTCGTCACCGACGCATGGACATCATAACCGTCATCGTCGTCACCAGCATCGGCGCCGTCATTGGCCTTGTCGTCGTCATCGTCGTCATCGCCACCGCCATCGTTACTTTATCATCGTTGCCGCCGTTGGCGACGCCATCGTCATATCGTGTCTGGCCGAGTCACCGACCCGCACTGGAGTGCCCGTGCGCCAGCGTGGTTTTTGAGGCGCGCTGGGAAGTTCCCATCGGTAAACACCGTCGCAGTAGTATCAGGTGTGCCAAACCAGCAGGTCGCCCTGCGCGCGAGCGCCGACGCGCCAGCGCGGCCGCACAGATGCGCTAGCATGTACCAGCCAGCCTGTGCAATCGTGGCCGCATGAGTTTTGCCAAACGAGTTGCGGGTGGGATGGTGGGAAGATTGCGCAAGCATTGGTGTTGACACTTCATGAGTAGACAACGCATGAAGTCACCACGCAGCTTACACCACATAGCTTGCAGTATATAGCTTGCGTGACATAGATTTTTCCACATAGCTTGCACCACATAACCCGCACGTCCACAGAGCAACGACATGCTGTTTTGGGTCCTCGCTCGCTAACATGTGCTTTCCCAGTCCGAGCGTTTTCGGTCCTTCCAGGATGGTGCTCCCGCTGCAGCGTGTTCTTCACGTTAGGTGTGATTGCGCTTAACACGATGGGGTCTGTTTGGGATATCCACGTCCGTTATGACACGCGTCTGCGGATAGAGACATGCCTTTCTGCCCTGCGCCAGTCTTTCCCCGTCTCCCTCTGTCCCTGCCTCCTCCCCTCACCCCCCCTCTCATTCCCCCCCTTCTGACTTCTTAAGTGCCCCTCTCCTCCTCCTGCTCGTGCCCCTTTTGCTGCTGTTCCGCTTCTGGGGGTTGCAGGTCCGCTATGACACCCGTCGGTGGATATAGAGAATTGAGTTCAATGGAAAGGAGTAAGGAGTGGGCGGGAGGGACAGGATATCGGATATGGCGCGAGCGCATCTGGCTTGCCTCTCTTTCCCATTTCCCTCCACTCTCCTCGATCGCAATCGTGAGGTTTTGATCATGCGCAGCTGTAGGGAGGTGGGCCCAGTCGCAGAGTTTGATCATGCGCCTTGAATGCTCCGTCGCTTTCCGTCGCTGTCTGTCGGCCTCCGTCCGGAGGGCATCGCAGCAGATGTTGTGTCACACACCAGATCCTCCTGCCTCTGGAACCTCTGGGGCCACTCGATTCCCGGGAAAGCAGCGCTCTGCAGCTATACGGTTCACGGCGCGAAGTTCGAGGCGCCGAAGAATTACACCGTGCTGGAGCCCGTGGGCCAAGGGGCCTACGGCGTGGTGTGCTCCGCGGAGTGCCATTCGAAGGAGCGCACCGCCCGGGCCCCTGCTGCTGCTGCGGCGCGCGCCTGGCCCGCCGCCGTCGGCCTTTCCCCCTGCCGTGCACGCGGCGCTCCAAGAAGGGCCGCGGCCTCGTGGAAAATTGGAGGCCTTGGCTTCCCTGCCTCGGCGGGGCAGGCGGCAGAAGTCTGGCAGGAGCCGGCGGCAGGCAAAACGAGGGCGGCTCCGCCGGCAGACGTAGGCATCGCTAGGGGGCCACATGCGAACCCTACCCCTACCCCCCACGATTTCTATGGGGGAGGGTGGGGTTCACTTCGCTCGGGAGCTCCCGAACGAAGTGAACCCCACCCTCCCCTTCAGAAGTTGTGGGGGGTAGAGGTAGGGTTCGCGTGTGGCCCCCTAATCGCTCTTTCCCCAGGAGATACCACGTCTTGGGCTTCAGCCCCCCTCCCAAGGGATGCATTTTTTGTGTGCATCAGAGCGTGAATTACCTACCCCGCTTTCGCTTCCAGGCAAAACCAAGCCATACCACGCGCCTCCTCGTCAAGCGGCCTGACCAGTACAGGCTGCAATCTGGCATCGTTTGGTATCTCCTGGAAGCGAGGGTGGTCAAAAGCGAGGTAGGTTTGTTTCCCCCCTAGTGCAGGGGCGTTCAAGGACTCTGGTGTCGGCCACACGGTGTTGCTGCCCCTGTGGGTGCGGCAGAGTTCGCGTCGTTTCGACTGGCGGCGGCCCCGCCGCTGGCCTTCAACGTTTCGGGAGGGAACAAAAACACACAGACACAATGAATCCTCGATCCCCCAGAAAATGTGGGAAAATATGGGACGTGGGGGGGAAGACAAAAAACCCAGAAAATATGGGAAAATATAAGGAATCTTTTTATTTGTGTCTATTTATTTGTGTGTCCCAGTTCCCCTTCAACGTTGAGCGCAGCTGGCGTGCCATAATCGGTCGGTTCTGAACGATCTGACGTTTCGGAAACGGCCGATCGTTCAAGGTTCGGGGGAGCGTAAGACCCGGGTTTGCCAGGACTCGGGTTCACCATCGTTTTTTGAAGACCGCGACTCGGATTTTGACGAGGAGGAGTTTTGTGGGATGTCTGCAGCGGGAGGCCTCGTCAAAATGCAGGCTCGGCCTCGTCATTTTTTGACGACCTCGTCGGGGATTTCCGAGTCCCCCGTACCCGGGTCTTACGTCTCCCCGAAAGGTTGAAGGATCCGCACGGTGTCAGAAACCAACGCCGAAGTCGGCACGACACGAACCTGCCGTAGTGAAGGGGTCGGCTTCTCTCCAGAGGTCCCCCTCCGCGTACGGGGCCCTGCAGGATCCCGCATCCTCTTGCAGGATCCTGCAAGGCCTGACTTACCTGGGTTTGCATTGGCCCGGGTCAGTGATCAAGCAGTGGCGAAGCGTCCTGGCGTTCCTATAGCCCTACCAAGCAATGTTCTAAGAGCCTTTTGTGGTTTCCACGAGCTGTTCTCAGAACACTTCTGGCGGAGCCTGTCCTGTTTTACCACATCGGGCTGTTCTGTTCTGAGAACCGTGTTTTTGCCCTCGGAGCATTTCGGGGTTCCGAGAACATCTCGTGGTAGGACCATAGGAATGCCGGGACGGTCGGTCCCTGCGCCCCGAGCTGCCTCCCACTGCCTCCCACTGCCTCCCGTGGCCTCCGGTGGCCCCCCCCCGCGGTCTCGCCCGCCGCGGCCCCATCCGGGCGGCCGCGCCCGCCGTGGCCTCCCGCGGCCTCTGCCGCGGCCGGCCCCCTGTGCCCCTCCCCGTCCCCCCTGGTCCCTGTCGTTCTGTCGGGCGTGTCCCCATACAGGGGGCTTTCGACGAAAAAGAAAAAAAGATATACCCCAACCATACCCCAAAAGGGTCTCTTTTTTTTAAAAAAAAATAGCCCCCCTGTGCCCATCCCCGTCCCCCTGGTCCCTATCGTTCTGTCGGGCGTGTCCCCATACAGGGGGACCTTCGACGAAAAAGAAAAAAAAGATATACCCCAAACATACCCCCAAAAGGGTCAAACACTTTTTTTTTTTTTTTTTTTACAATAGCCCCCCTGTGCCCATCCCCGTCCCCCCTGGTCCCTGTCGTTATGTCGGGCGTGTCCCCATAGAGGGGGGCTTTCGACGAAAAAGAAAAAAAAATATACCCCAAACATACCCCCAAAAGGGTCAAACACTTCTTTTTTTAAAAATAGCCCCCCTGTGCCCATCCCCGTCCCCCTGGTCCCTATCGTTATGTCGGGCGTGTCCCCATACAGGAGGACTTTCGACGACAAATACAAAGATACCCCAACCATACCCCAAAAGGGTCAAACAATTCTTAAAACAAATAGCCCCCCTGTGCCCATCCCCGTCCCCCTGTCCCTATCTTTGTGTCGGGCGTGTCCCCATACAGGGGGATTGTCGACGAACAAAAAAAGAGACCCCCAACATACCCCGAAACAGGTCAAAAAAATACTTTCAAAAAATAGTCCCCAGACTATTGTTGGACTCTTCTTTGATCATTTTTGGGGTATTTTTTATTTTTCGTCGAAAATCCCCCTGTAGGGGGACAGGCCCGACTTCACCCTGTCCCTCTCTCGGCGGCGAGCACGGGGGGGAAGTGAGAAGGAGAAGGCCTTCGCGCACACAAATGATGCAATGGGGAATGTCTGTATGTCGGGTATGGCCAGGACCCCGGGTAAGGGGACCCGGTTAGTGGCAGGGCCCCGGAGCCTTCGAATTGGCCAGAAACACTAAACCAGGTCTGCCATAGCTGGTGTTTTTTCGGGTGACGGCAGTTCCGGTTAGTGGAAATGGGACGGGGGGGCGCCCCCGGTACAGATCATTGAACCAGGTTCCACTAAACCCAGTCCTACCGACGCCCGACCCTATTTCGGCGGCGAGCACGGGGGGGAAGTGAGAAGGAGAAGGCCTTCGCACACACAAAGGATGCAAGGGGGAATGCTTGTCTGACTCGCGGGGAACGCCCGCCGCTGGCCCCGCCATTCCGCCCCCTCCCCCCCGGTCACGTCACGATTCGCGCCGGCGCCGTCCTGAAATTTTGGCAGCGAGCGCGGGGGGGAAGTGAGAAGGGGCGAATCTTCTCAGAAGGCTCGGGAGTCCTCTGGCCTTTGAGAAGTTTCCTCGGTCTTCCCCGAAGACACAAAAACCTTTCGCGCCTTCTGAGAAGTCCCGCCGCCTTCTGAAAAGGCCTTCTCCTTCTCACTTCCCCCCGTGCTCGCCACCGACTATCCCCATCCCTACTATGCCTGTCCCCTACCTCGATCCCTCTGGCCCTATCCCTATCCCTGCCAGCATGCTTTCTGTATTGCCCTTGTCCCTATCATGCATCCCTATCACTATCCCCGTCCCCATCCCCATCCCAACCCCTGTCCTTGCATCCATGTTCTTTCAACCCTGGCCCTACATCCTTATCCCTGCTCATTCCCCTATCCCCATCCCGATCCCCACATCGTGGCCCCCCATCGTGGCTACCGAACGTGACCCCCCTATCGTCGTAGCCGTGTGAAGCTGTTTGGATTCTCCTGCCGCCAGGGTGTCAGTGTGTTTTCTCTAACGCTCTCATACTTCGCGCTGGAGCAATGTTGCACGAGTGTGTACATGCGGATCTCCGCCGAGTGCCCTCTGGAGGAAGCTGACGGCGACGGCAAGAAGGTGGTTGCGATTAAGAAGGACTGCGTTCTTTCTTCCTGCTGCCCTGCTGCCCTTGGCCTGCCTGGATGCCCCCAAACGATGTGTGTTGCCGTTCCCTCCGTGCCGCCCTGGCTCTCGTTCTTGCCCCTGATCCTCTTCTCGCCCTCCCCACCATTCACCGCCCCGCTATATATCTCTCTCTCTCTGCCATACTCTTCTTTTTTGTTGCCTCTCTCTCTCTCTCTCTCTTGCCCCTGCCTCTGCCCAGCCCTCCTCTCTGGGATCTCACTCTTCTACCACTCGAGCAGTAGGTCACCTTTTCCTTGTGATATCTTTGGTCCCCCTGATCGGGGCCACCAAACAAGCATGATGGGTGTGGGAAGACCTTGTTTTCCGCTGCCGTTTGGTTTGCAGGCGTGCCTCCCGCGCCAACTCGAATAAACGCTTGGCCCGCTTTACATCTTATCTGAAAAAGGAACCTGTCTTCCTTACAGCTTTACACTCTAGTTGGTCGCGGAACGCCTTGCTCCACCACCATAGCCGCCATGGCCCGCGCAGCGATGCCTCGCACCCCTAGCATCCGCTCTACAATGTCTACCGCAACGTCCCGCTCTTCACCGTAGTGGTCTACACGTTTCCGCTTCACCATTGTGCTGGCCATCCACTTCGCCCCGGCGGGCGCCGTGTTTAGAGGGACCGCCAGGGTCCGTCAGACCCAGCCGCCATCAGCGGCGCAGGAGACCCAACATATCTATGAGGCCAAGAACATGTACCGGAATGACAGCGCCCCCCGCGCCTTCCCCCGTTGGCATTTTCGAATTGTGTTCGAGATGTTCGGGGGCCCTTCGTCGTCACAAGACTCGCCTGCGAGTGCCGCCGTCAGCGTCAGACCGTCGTACGATCCGGCTTCTTCGTTCACGCTGTTGGCACAGGGCCCCGAGCTACGCGCAATCATGTTGCGGAAGCCCGAGGAGGAAGATGACAATGATGCATCGCTTCCATTGCATACGCATGTGGGTGCAGCCGGCTATGGAGGGTTGGGCAAGTGTGTTGCCATCCTTCCGGGGGAACCTTACACAAGGTCGGGAGTACTCGCGATCGGTTCTCCGGGACGACCCTCGACGTTACCTTCGCGCTCCCTGCTTCAGGGCAAACCTGGATCCCTTTGCTTACTGTTCTGGACTACCGTGCCGTCGGCAGTGCGCAGTGCAGTGACATTACGACGTACGGCGAGTTCTCTCGCCACTATTTGACTGGGCCCTCCGAGTGCAGCCCGCGCTCCAATCGCGCGACAGAAGAGAAACCCAGTATCTTGATGAGGAGGAGCACGCTTGGGACAGATGCCCACGACGGCTTCGAGGATCACTACCAAAACGCCGCCGCTGGTGGGCGCCAGGGACGGGGCCCCGCGCAAGATGGAAGGCCATCGGAGTGAACATGGTCGCTGCCGTCAGCTGCGTCGCCTGCGTGGACGCGGGCGGCGGCGGCAGCGGAACCATGCGACGCCTCCGCAACTGGGGGCCCGAGCAGCAAGCTCGCGTGCCCTTCCGGCGCGAGCTACTTCTTGCTGCGCGCGGTGGGTGTCGAACACATGGTTTACGCCACATCGTTTCTACACCACACAGCTTGCACCACGTAGCCTACACCGCATAGCTTGCACCACGCCGGTTTTGATATCGCATAGATTACGCTACATGGCTTGCGCCACGCAGCTTGCTCCGCACTGTTTGCCCCTCGCACGTAACACCACGTAATTTACATCACACAGGTGGCACCGCACAGCCCACACACCCACCGCGCAATCGCTCACTACACGAGCGCGCCGCGCTGGAGTACACATGTACGCGTCTACTCCGAGGGGTGGGGGGGTGGGCGGGCGCCGGGGGCGGGCGGGCGCCGCCCCTGCCAACAACCCCAGCTCGACCTCTGCCGCGGACAGCCGCTGCGCGCCGAGGGCGCTCTGACCAGCCCCTCGTTGGCGCGGCGCGCCGACGAGGGGAGGTCCGCCCCCTGTCGGGGAGGGCGGCCCCCACGCTCGTGGAGCAGCCCTGGGCGCTCGCCGTCGGCGGCGTCCGGTGCGGGCGACGGCGGGGAACGCGAAGGCTCTGGGCACCCTTCGGGGCCCGAGGCCTGGCCGAGATCGGCCGCGCTCCCTCGACGCCCCGACCACGGCAGCCCCGATCCCAGACCTCGAGTTGCGACCAAAATCGCGACGGGAGGTTTTTCCGTATTTTCAGCCTCCGGGGGCCCTCGCTGGGCCTTGGGGCCGTGGGGTCACAATTCAGGAGGAACATCCTGTCCAGGAGAAGGGGTCCAGACCTCCTGGGGGTCGGCGATGCGAACAAGTCACGACGTCGGGGTTCTGGGATGCGGGGGCGGTCAGCCGAGGTCTCGGCCCGCGCCCGAACGCACGCCTGCCGTGAGGGGCGTCTGCGCAGATCTCGGGCCCAGGGCTGGCCCGGCCAACGCGGGCTGCTGGTGCGCTTCGAAGAACCATCGACTCCACGTGAGAGTGACCCTTCGCCCCAGTGACCGTTGGTGCGGGCCTTTTGAGGTCCCCCGATCGCCGAATGCGATGCGATAGTGGCGTCTTGCTCGCTCGTGTTTGGTCTTCCCGCGGCCCCCCAAAAGTCGCGCACCAAAGGTCACTCTTACCCAGGGTCATTCTTGCGTGTAGCCGAAATCAAGACTGGCCTAGTCAAACAGTTCGGAGCTTCGCGGGAAGTTCCGAAAGTTGATGCTTGTCGCTGCTCGCTTCCGACACACCGATCGTGGGCCCGGGCCCGGCCTGGCCAAGGCCGGGCTGCCGGTGTGCAGTGTCGGAGTCCTCCCGTCGCCATATGAAGGGAAGGGGTCCTGAGTTACATACACGGGCCCTGGTCGAGGGTCATAGTAGGGGGATAGGCTCAGGGGGGCAGGCATCGACTCCGAGCAGCCCATGCATCGCCGACAGGGGGCCTGATAGCCAACTGCGCCCAGGAACGTGCGCATTCGCTACGAGGGGCCTATCGCCGATCCATTGGCGATGCATCGCCGAGTCCAGGTCGAGATTTCCTCCCCCTCCCCCTTGAGCTGGTCCCCCCCTGACATTCCCCCTCACCTGGGCCCCGGGGTTTTCCCCGGGGCCAGGACTTCATCTTCAGGACCCCCTTCGTCCAGTACCCGCCTCCTTCGTGCCAGCCTCAGGAGGGGAAGATAGGCACATACACAGAAACGCTGATCCCCTGGAGGATGTGGGAACAAATGCAAGCAGTGGCGGGGCAAACGAACATCCAGAAGGCATCGAAGGCATAGGGGATCCTGGAATTTCGTGCCCATTTCTTTTTGTGTGTCCCTGGGCCCCTCCACCTTTAAACAGGGCTAGGATCGGGATAAATCGCTCCAGAGCGTTCTGGAGCGCTCTCAGAGCGTTCCGGAACGCTCTGGAGCGGCCGCGGCGCCCAATATATCCTCCAAACCCGCCGATTCTCAGAGATTTCGATCTATCCCGATCCGATTTTGTCCCGATCTTCGTGTCGTTTTACCCTCTTGCCCGAGATCGAGAATGCCTTCGAGCACCTGACCTTTGCCAAGCGCACGCTGCGAGAGCTGCGCATCCTGCGGCACCTGCGCCACGAGAACCTGATAGACGTCCGGTGGGCCTGCCCGGCCGTCGGGGAGGGGTGAGGCAGGCCCGCCCACTCTCCTCCCTCCTCCCTCCTCCTCTCCTCCTCCTCCCCTCCTCTCCTCCTCCCTCTCTCCCCCTCCCCCTCCTCCCTCCCTCCTCCTTCCTCCTCCTCCTCCTCCTCCTCCTCCTCCTCCTCCTCCTCCTCCTCCTCCTCCTCCCGACCCGAGTCGATGCGATTCGATTCGCAGGCTGGGGCCCCGATCCCGATTCGATGCGATCCGGCTCTGCGCACCGGCATCGGCCGGGGCCAGCCGGAAGCGGAGCGCGGCGATGCGATACCGATCCGCTGCGGGACAAGTCGCTGGCGATTCGGTCCGCTCCCGATCCGCCCCGAGCTCGCGGTCCGATCCAGCGCAGACTTGGGAGATGGAGAGAGAGATCGGAGGGCACCAACTATACACCAACACCGATCCTGGCCCAGGATTGCCCTGGGCCCAGGATCGGTGTTGGTGTATAGTTGGTGCCCTCCGAAGAGAGGCCCAGAGAAAGTCGGAAGTGGGAATCGGACGTAGTCAAGAGGCCGGGGCCGCCGTTCGGCGTGAAGAGCTTACGGCGGGCGGTCTTGACCGGCGCCAAGCTGCGACCTTTTGGAGAGAATGTTTCGACTACGCGTGCAAGTGACCCTTCGCCAGAGTGGCCTGTGGTGTGGGCCCACGAGGTTCCCACGATCGCCGAGCGCGATGCGGTAGTAGCGTCTTGCGCACCTGTGTTTGGTCCCCTCGCGGCCCCCAAAACATCCGCGCACCAAAGGTCACTCTTACCCAGTGTCTCTCTTGCATGTAGCCGAAAGGTCGAAGCAACGTCATCGACATGATATAAACTTTGGGAGCCCCGCTCGGATTTCTTGGCTCGTCGCTGGACCCCCTGGCGGCGGCTCTGGAGCCGCCCCAGGCACGCTCCGCTCGCCAGGCAGGGAGGTCGAGCGCATATCCCAGAGATCCGCGCGGTGCTCCGAGAGTTTATGCGCATGCCTCTTCTTGTTCCGCTGAGAAGGGCGAGAGGGTGCGCGGTCTGCTGGAGAGGCGGAGCGGGAGGCGAAGGGCAGCAGCGAGGAGGAGCGTCAGGATCAAGAGGCAGGACAGCCAAAAGCTGACAGGACGTGGGAGTTAGGTTGATGGCTGCTGGGGCCGACGACGAGGTCGATTACCCATCAGTCGTTGATATTTGTTCTTGATTTTCAGATCTTAATCTGCTTTAGGCGCCTTCCTGTTTCAGGAGTTGAACGGCTTTCCCTCTTCCCTCCTCTTCAGGAGGCGGGCGGAAACCCGATCTACTTTCAACGCCTTCCTGCTTAATGTTTCTACCCACTTTTTCCGACCGATGGGTCTGAGGAGGAGCAGAGATATGACGGCAAGTTGGCCATGTCTTGCGAGTCAGATGGATTCGCCCATTCCAACCCCCCTTTATAACATAGGAATCAACTGTAGTTCAACTTGATCTTGGGATTGGAATGCTTTCCCATCTGGCGAATGGAAAACGCTCGCGCGCGGTTCCGCTTCCGAAGACTTGGCGAAACGACGGCCCTTCGCAGAAGCGGGAGCGGAACCTCAGGAGATCCCGTCGGGTTTGCCTTCCTTCGGGCGGCCGGCTTTCCGATGAGCGCTGTGAAGACGAAGCAGGCGCCGCGCCGCATTAGCTCTGCGACTTTTACGCAAAACCTGCGCGGCGCTCTGGCGAGAATCGCGTTTCGCCCGCTCGCGCGCGGCACCGCGGCTGGGTGCCGCTCTCACCGACCCGGCTAGCGAAACCTGCGCCGCTCCCAGAGGAAGCGCCGCGTCCACGAGAGCTGTGCAGGCAGCCTCGGCCCAGGGCGACAGAACTCGCCCGCTCGCGCAGGGCCCCCAAACCAGCTGCGAGAACGACACGTCCTCGCCGCGCCGAGGCGGCAGCGCCACTTTCCGGCGAAGCCTGCGCGGCGCCGCGGCGCGAGTGGCATGCTGACGGCCCGACGGCCTGAGCCGCCGGCCGCCCTGAAGGCGGGCTCTCCCCGGGGCCCCCCGCGGGCCCCCCCCCCCCCCCCCAGGGACGAGCCTGGACCCCTGGGGTGGGGGGGGGCGGCATACTGACGCGGCACCACCCTCCCCCCCACCACAGACTCACCACCCACCAAACCACCCCAACCCAACCCGAAGGCTCAGATTTACCCTCGATTTCCAGTGGGGGGGGGGGTCGGGAAACATCGAAAAAACACATGTGGAACCCTTACCCCCCCCAACCCGAAATTCGGGTCTTCGGGTTGGGTTGGGGTGGTCTGGTAGGTAGTCACAGACGGGACCTCCCCCGTGACCCCCCTCCAGAGGCCCCTCCCCCGCAGGGCCCCCCCTGCCCTTCCTGTCCAGAAGGGGGGCCAGGGAGGGGAGGGAGGGCCGCTGGGACCCTGGGGGGCCGCTCATCTGGCCCGGGACCTCCTCCCTTGCCCCCTCCCCTCCTTTACAATCGCACAATATGCATACTATTCTCCTCTGTCCCCTGATGACGTCCGGAAAATATCCGGCCCCCCTCCGCACATTGTTCATTTACACGCAGGATTGCCAGGACCTGGGTTTTCGCTTGGGGCTTTGTTCAAAATGTTGCTCCCGCTGAAGCGCTGGCCTCATTTTTGGGCTTCCGCTCGTTCTGAATCGTGCTCCCGCTGCCGCGCTGGCCTCATTTCCGCGCTTCCGCTCGTTCCGAATCGTACTCCCGCTGCAGCGTTGGCTTCATTTCCGCGCTTCTGCTCGTCCCGAACCGTGCTCCCGCTGCGGCGTTGGCGTTATTATTTCCAGTGCCATGCCATGGCATGGTTTTCGGTCCTTCCAAAACGACCCCAAAATCTAGAAAATGGCATTCCGAAAAAACAATCGGAAGTGATTACATAATCGATGCCGCTTCGTTGATGTTTGGGCCACTTTGGGGCGTCGCCATGCCGTGCTATGTCATGCTACGCGTTGATCCTCAACACCATGATATGCCATGTAATGCTATGCCATGCTACGACATCCGATTGTGCGAATAGAGAGGAGATCTACGCCATGGTAAGGGATGGGAGGGAGGCGTAGGACGTCAGATATGACGCGAGCGCACCTAGCTTTGCCCTACCCCCTCCCCCTTCCCCCCCCCGCAAGGGGGTGGGGGAAAGGTGAGGGAATCGACTGAACTGCGACGTTCCTTTTTCTGTCCGTCTCAAGTTTTCTTGGGACTGGCGACGACGACGTGCCACGCATTTTGCAACGTCGACGCCAAAACGTCCACGTTGAGAGCGATTACGCCGATTTTGCATCATATTCTGCAGTTAGGATGGGAGGGACCCTGATTGGACTACGATCGTCCGGCTAGGTAGGAGCATTGACCAATTAAGGATTCAGGATGAATGAAGAAGAGGAGGAAAAGAATAAGGAGGAGAAGGAGGATCCATGCTCGTCTCCCATGTCCTCCTTCCCAGACCTCCGACGGACGTAATGTTCCAGCCATTGCTTTGTCCTAGATTTCGGCTTCTGGGCGCTGGTTTTGGGACCTGTGCTGACCGCACCGTGTGCTGAGTCAGTGGGGATTCGGGGTCATGGAACCGAGACGAAAAACTACCCGCGGTGGAAAGGTCGAGAGCTCTGTGGCTTATTTACTTTGGGTGTTTTGTTTGTAGTTCTCTCCAGCCATTTGGTTTTCGGCCAACCAATTCGGAACAACAAACAGGCAGCCCAGAACAGGACACACAAACAGCAGTGCAAAACGGAACCGGTCCGCAAACGGCGCTAGCGAGCGTCCCAAACGGAAACAGACATGACCCCTCAAACGCTACACAAATGCCGTCGATCTTGAAGACGAGCAGAAACGCCCCCCCAGCGTTTTCAATACCATCTTAGCTCGCAGATCCTAAACACATCACATCGGAGGATGTCTGCCTTCCCTCACCAGCGACGTTTCCCCCCAAGCCTCGAGTTCCGCCCGAAAAGTTTGGCCGCTCAGAAAGAAACGGGGAAACCGTGTGATACGCCCCAAGGGGGCCATTCGGACGCGCCCATGTCGAGCATGGACGCCGCCCCCTATCACGTGTCCTAGGGTCGGGCCCCACATTTCTTGTTCACTCGAAGTTCTCTCAACTCCTGGGATGGATCGCCATGCAGTCAACCCGCCGCAGGGACGATCGACTTCCCAGGGGCACCCTTGCATCCTTGCCTCCTCGGTCACCTTCGGTCCATCCTCCATCAATTTCGATGGCAGGCCCCGCTCGACGAGCCTCGGCATTAGCGTCCAAGGCCCTTGCATCCTTACCGCGCATCCTTGCTATTTGGGTTGACGTCATCCCCTGTCGATGATGATGTTGATGATGATGCTGCTAGTGATGATGATGCTGATGATGATGATGATGATGATGATGATGATGATGATGATGATGATGATGATGCTGATGATGCTGATGATGATGATGATGATGATGATGATGATGATGATGATTATGATGACGCTGATCATGATGCTGTTTCCCTTCCAGCGCTGAAGCGCCGAAACACTTCGTGACCAACAAGGCTGGCTCGCACGGGACTCTGCTTTAGCCCATGGACAGCCTCGCTAGCTTAGCGCTTTCGAGCCATTGTGACTCGAGCATCCTTACCGCGCGTCCTTGTTATACGGGTCGACTGTATCCCCGAGGGTGTGGCTCGAGGCCGACGATGACGCCGACGCCGACGCCGACGACAACGACGACCACGACGACGAGCATCCTTACCGCGTTCCCTCCTCGAGAACAAACAAGTCCCTAACCCGAATTACACGATGAAGACATGGCCTCACTGAGGCCCCTGTCTTCGCATTAGGGATAATGAATATTATGGGCGGTTTGGTCTGACACACCTGCAGAACAAACAACTAGCCTTGTCCCTACTGTGTTTGACCCTCCCAGCTTAGGTAACCTCCCAAAGGGTTAGGGGGTCCTGTGCTTGGTTACAACAAACCTTCGACCGCGTTTCGACCAACAAACCAACGTCACCACCCCACCTACGGTTCTCAATAGTGCGCTACGGCCAAACGCGGGCCGTAGCGTATACCACGCAAACGCCCAAGCCATACTTCATGGTATAAGCTAAGGCCCGTGGGGCGTGGTATCCCCCCTCCCTCCCACACGAGCCCACGGGCCCGTGGGCCGTAGGTGTGCCCGTGGGCCCGTCCAGCGTTCCCTCACTCCCACGAGCCCTTACCGCTCTCCCTCGCTCCCACGATCAAGGGAGGGCAATCTTCCCGGACCCGATAGTTGGCGTTTGCTACACGGCATTGGGCGTTTATTACACAGCCCTGCCCCGTTCGATGCCTTCTTGGGTGCGTTTACTGAACGATTTCGCGTGACGGGGTGATTACTTTGAGGGTTGAGGAGGATGAGGAAGAGGAGAACAAGGAGGAGGAGGAGGAGGAGGAGAACAGGGATGGGTTGGCGGAGGAGGAGGAGGATGGGCTGGAGGAGGAGGAGGAGGAGGAGGAGGAGGACAACGAGGAGGAGGAGGACAACGAGGAGGAGGAGGAGGACAGCGAGGAGGAGGAGGACAGCGAGGAGGAGGAGGACAACGAGGAGGAGGAGGACAACGAGGAGGAGGAGGAGGAAGAGGAGGGTGGAATTTCTGCCCTCTGCACGAGCCCGCGGGGCGCCTGGCCTTCGTGCCTCGCGCGAGCATCCCCGCGCCACGCGGCTGCCTGCGGGGCTGCTCCTCGGTTGCGGTTCCCCCGAGGTCTCCTCGGCGGGGGAGGAGGAGGAGGAGGAGGAGGAGGAGGAGGAGGAGGAGGAGGAGGAGAGGAGAACAGGAGGATACAAGAGGAGAAGGAGGAGAAGATGAGGAGGAGAGGAGAACAAGGAGGGGAGGAGGAGGAGGAGGGGAGGAGGACGGAGGAGGAGGGAGGGCGGAGGAGGAGGAGGAGAGGAGGAGGAGGAGGAGGAGGAAGGCGGAGGAGGAGGAGGAGAAGGAGGAGGAGGAGGACGACGACGACGCGGAGGATGACGCGGAGAACGTTGGGCGGCGGGGTAGGGTTCGCGAAATTCAATCCCTATCCTACCCTCCTGGCACAGCAAAGAACCACAGCCACAACCAAGTGGGCTTTTCTGAAGGGCCCTTCTCGGAGCAGGAAAAGGTACCCATACCGCTACCCTTCCCCCATACCGCTACCCTTCTCCGTTTTCCCCCTTTTGGGCCTCCTGGGCGGTGTTCGTCGCCGCCGCTGGATTCGCGCCGAAATCCTGGCCAGAGCGCACCCTTGGTAGAGGTTAGGGGGGTAGCGGTATTGGTACCTTCTGGGTCTCCCACCTTCGGGGGAGAACGCACCGATCGCGACAGGAACACTTTGGTTGTGGCTGTGGCCGATCTTTTTGTTGACTATATATATATAGATATATATATATATATATATATATATATATATATATATATATATTACTATATGGGGCGCCCACGTCGACCACAACCAGCACGAAGCTGGTCTTTGGTGTTCCTACGATGATCGGCACACACAAGACATCCCTCAGTGTGTGTGTGTGTGTGTGTGTCCTCGATGTGCATGTGCAAGCTCCTCGGCACCGCCTGCACCCCGGTCCGCCCTCCGGCCGCCTGAGGCCCCGCCCGCCTGTGCCCTGTCTCCCCAAGTAGAGCTGTGCGTAGCCCGCCTGGCTTTTACCGGAAGAGGTTCGCTCTCGCCCCGCAGACCAAAAGTGTGTCCTCGATGTGGTTGTAGTCGCTTGCTGTCCCCGCATACCCTCGCCGATCAATGATTCGTGCAACTCGATGGGTGGCGGGGGTAAATAGGCTCTGGAATCCGTTGAGCACGCGGCGCAGTTCGAGCCCGACCCGCGCCTCCGACCGGTTCAGGAGAATTCGATGGTTGGTGGGGGTTAGGGTTGCGAACCCTGCGATTCTGGCGTCGCAGTTTTTTTCAGCTGGACGTTTTCGCACAATTTCGGCCCCAGGGCCCTCTCAGATCGGTCCGGCTCGAGAACTGGCGCAGACCGATGTTGTCCAGGGCGCCAGCCGTGATTTTTTTTACGCTTCCGCATCTTCGTCGTCACGTCGGATCTCAGGGGAGGCTGGCAGAACTCCGACGCCGCCAGGTCGACTGACGCATTGCCTTACTCTTCGCTTCTCGAGGGGTGGTCGCGGCCGCCCGGCTTGCAGGGCCTGCGCCCGCCCGGGCCTGGTCCCGGGCCGTCTCTTCGCCAAGGGGTGCTTCGCCAGAGGGCTGTCTGCCCACCCCCGACAGCTTCTCCCGCCCGTGCATGTAGGGGGCCACACGCGAGCCCTACCCCTACCCCCCTCCTCCTCCTCCTCCTCCTCCTCCTCCTCCTCCTCCTCCTCCTCCTCCTCCTCCTCCCTCCTCCTCCTCCTCCTCCTCCTCCTCCTCCCTCCTCCTCCTCCTCCTCCTCCTCCTCCTTCTCCTTTGAATTACGAGGGCCCCACCCCTGCCCCCTACAATTTCTGAGGGGGAGGGTGGGGTTCACTTCGCTCGTGACCTCCCGAGCGAAGCGAACCCCACCCGCCCCCTCAGAAATCGTGGGGGGTATAGGGGCAGGGTTCGCATGTGGCCCCCCAGCATGGGCCCCGCGCGCGGCCCAAGGTACGTGTTCTTGCCAGGAGTCTTGGAGTCTTTCGAGGCGGGCCCGGCGCCGCCGGGGCCGCTCGCGTCGAGCGGTGGCGACGGCGGCAGCGACGGCGGGGTCGCTGCTCTGACGCTGTCCCGACACGTCCTCGCTCGCCGCTGCCTCTTTCTCCTGCAGCTCGTCGCGGTCTGCCCGCCGTCATCGCTGCCGCCTCCCGCCCATCTCTTCTGTGGCCTCACGCTGTCTTTGCTGGCGATCCCCCTTGGCATAATTCACGAATGCCCAGCCATATCTATATATATATATATAGATATGTATATATACGTATATCAATGTACTATATTTCTCTCTTTGGTTCACCATGATGATCAGTGCCTCTGTTGAGTTGGAAGCGAACGGAACGAGGCACTGCGTTGAGCACGGCCACGTAGGGCCACGGGAGGGGCATACCGGTTCCCTGTAAGGGGCTTCCTGGTTCTCTGAAGTCCTTGTGATGGAGGCCTCTCGCGTCTGAGGCGCTCATGGTCTCCAACGTATCAGATTCTTCTCGTTTCGCAGGGTGCACGTCCAGAGTGCGAAGAAAACTCGTGGACAGAGCTGGTTTGCTCTTCGCGTTTCCCGTGCTGGTCTGCCGTGCCGTTCTGCCGCCCTGAAAGCGTAGCGTATTGGGGGCATGTTTGCGGTCTGACTCGTCTGAGGAGGAGGAGGGGGAGGAGGAGGAGGAGGAGGTGTGAGGAGTGAGGAGGAGGAGGAGGAGGAGGAGGATGAGGGAGGAGGAGGAGGAGGGGGAGGAGGATAGGAGGAGGAGGAGGAGGAGGGAGGAGGGAGGAGGGGGAGGAGGAGGAGAGGAGGAGGAGGTAGGAGGAGGAGGAGAGGAGGAGGAGGAGGAGGAGGAGGAGGAGAGGAGGAGGAGGAGGAGGAGGAGGAGGAGGAGGAGAGGAGGAGGAGGAGGAGGAGAGAGGAAGGAGGAGGAGGAGGAGGAGGGGGTATTGGGGGTTTCCCTGGGGCCTCTCGCGGGGCCTCCAGCGCAGCAGTGATTCATTCAAATGACGCCGCATCCGCCGCCCCCTTCGAGATTTCTGAGGCTGCGGGAGGCCCCTGCGGGCGTCGATGGAGTAAGGATCAGCGGAGGGCCCCCGTGGGCGTCGAGGAGGAGGAGGAGGAGGAGGAGGAGGAGGAGGAGGAGGAGGAGGAGGAGGAGGAGGAGGAGAAGGAGGGCGGAGTTGAGCACGAAGAGAACGAGGAGCACCGTGCGGAGGAGGAGCACCGATCGATCGAGCTGGCGAGCCGAGTTCGGGGCCACCTCGCATCGGCTGGCTTCCAGGGCGGCCCGGCAGTGAAAAAACATACGGTCAGGAACGTTTGCTCAGCGTGTCGCGCCGCCGGCTCGGGCCCACCACGCTTCGGCGCGACAATGCTGAGCACGGCCCAGCTCCCGAGCGTCCACGCTCCGATCTTGTCCCAGCGTCCCGCTCCGCGAAGCGGAGCGACGCCATGGCAGTTTGCAGGCCGTGGCGTGTCGCAGGCGGGATTCGCTGTCGCCACTTGGCGCTCCGTGTCCCCTCGTGCGCTGGCCTTCTCCACGCAGGGGTGTGTGAGCAGGGTAGCACCCGCTTCCCCATCCCTTTGTCCGATGAGGAGGGCGTGGAGGCTCCAATGAGGACGAGGAGAAGGAGGAGGAGGATGATGATGATGATGAGGAGGAGGAGGAGATGATGAAGGCATATATTTTGACACATTCAGGCCACTGACCCGACACAGTCACGCCTCGGTCGGAATTGTGTTATGATGAAGTCCCGAGCGCAATCGTCGTTCCGATTTCGGACCGATGAGCTTCTGCTTCGATCGAGCAGTGTGTTCGAGACGTCTTTGGCGCAATCGCCATTTTGATTTCGAACCGACAAGTTTCGACATCGTGTCGACATCGTTGTTGGTCAAGGATGTCCTACGCGGAACTCGCACTTTCGATGGTACGGGTACGTGACTCTATGTTGTTGAATGCCAAGCGGGTTGGCCGAGTCGAAACGAACATCTTGCTTGAGATTTTGTCAGCAGCAATTCCGACCGGCGTCGAAATATCGGGTTCGAAGTCGAAATGGCGATTTCGCTAAGGAATTTCTCGCGCACATAATTCGAAATTTTTCATCCACACTTAGGTTCACATACATACGCACATATACACGTACATACATACATCTATACACATACATACATACAACCACACATGCATACATACATACATACATACATACATTCATTCATTCATTCATCCATACATTCATACATACATACATGCATACATCCATACATACACACATACACACATGCATACATACATACATACATACATACATACATACATCCATCCATACATACATACATACATACATACACATATACATATACATATACATATACATATACATATACATATACATATACATATACATATCCATATACATATACATATACATGTACATCTACATGTCCGTATACGCATACGTACACATATACATATACATATACATATACATATACGTATACATATACATATACATATACATATACATATACATATATATACGAATACATATACATACATGCATACATGCATACACACATACATGCATACATACATCAATCCATACATACATACATGCATCCATACATACATATATCCATACACACACATACAAACATGCATACACCTGTACATATACATACACACCTACACATACACATACGCATACGCACATACACACATGTATACACACATACATGCATGCATACAGCCATACATATGTATACACCTGGTTCCAGACACGTATACATATATACATGCATTTGTGTACATGTGCACGTATGCATACCTATAGTCATGATACATATGTGTGTATGAATGCATCTATGTATCTTTCAATCTACATAGTGCACTGACTATGGGTTTGTTTCGGGGCCCTCTTCGAGCCTTCTTGGGCTTTTGGGGAGCTCTCTTGCGGCCGTAACCTTCTTAAGGCTCCATGGGCTGCCTTTCAGGGTCTTGGGGTCCGATGAGGTCGCTGTCTCTCCCTCTCTCTCTCTCTCTCCCCCCCTCTTTCTCTCTCTCTCTCTCTCTCTATCTCTCCTTTCTCTGCGTGTGTCTGGCTGTGTGTGTGTGTGTGTGCGTCTTTGGCGCAGTGTTGGGGCTGTCTTGGGCCCGAGCAGAGGCCCTCTTGAGTTATCTTGGCGCTG
>CAUYUJ010003408.1:39537-79451 GCA_963575745.1 Prorocentrum cordatum | reverse complement strand
AAGGCTGCACCACACATGGCCGGGGGCCATCGTGGGCCCTGGCACGGTGTGCGTACGCCCTCTCAGCCGAGGCCAGGAGGTTAGGAGGCAACTATTGGGAGGCCTTCGTCGGAAAGATTCAGGAGGATTAAGCCCCGTTGGGAGGCTGTTACGCCAGATTGGGCCTCGGATTCAGCGAGATTAAGCCGGATTGAGCGGGATTAAACAGGATGGGCAAAATCAGAATTAGACATCTTAGGAATTGCATCCAAAAGGAGGACTCATACACCATGCTAGGGCCCAGGATGGCCATGGCCAAGCATGGTGGTGGTGCCTTCTGCGGGCATCACCGTCTTTCACCTCTCCTCCCGTGGCGTCGCCACATCTTCTCTTCACATCGTCGTCCTCTCTCCCTCTCCACCTCTTTTCTCCACCTCTTGCCTTCGGCTTCCATTATCTGACTCCTCCCTCCTCCCGATCTGCACCGTCTTTCCCTCCATGCCTCCACCCACCTCCCCCCCACTCACCTCCGTTCTTCATCCTGGCCACTACCGCACTACCACCATCATCGGCATCCCTCTCATCTTCCTCCTCGCCCCTCTCCCCGCACCCATCCTCTTCCTCTCCTCTCATCATACTCCTCCTCCTCCTCCAACGACTCCCTCCCTCGTCCTCCTCCTCCTCCTCCTCCTCCTCCTCCTCCTCCTCCTCCTCCTCCTCTTCCTCCTCCAGGCGGAGTGGGGGGGTCAAGATGCGGAGGCGCATCACGTCGAGCGTGAAGCCTCTGGCGCTGACGGCGACTGCCAGCAGCACCGCGGGTGGGACCACGAGCACGACCGGGAGCACGGGTGGCAGCGGGGGCACGAGGCGAGGGGGCAGGCATCCACGAGAGGAGGCAGGGCACGCCCCCCCCAGAGATCCACAAACACTTCTCTAGCGAAGTAGGTCTGGGTGCTGCCGTGCGACAGCGCGACGATCGTCTGCACGATAAGGCCTCCCGCCCCCAGCGGACGTGGCCGCGGGCAGAGGGAGGAGGAGGGGCGGGGCAGAGCAGGACAGGCGCGAAGAGAGCGGGACTGGACGAGGAGGAGGAGGAGGAGGACTCCTGCAGGGGCTTCGACATCAGCAAGGCAGAATGCCCGTGCGGGCGCGGACACACCTAGTGACACAAAGTATATAAGAGGATCTGCGAGCTGTTCATTTGTCAAGCCGTACACAAGCTCGCGCACTACCCGATCGAACGCTTTGACTAAATCGAGGAAGAGCACAAACACGCATGCATCCTGAAGCTTAGCCATGTTGATTAACATGAGCACGAGATGTGAGGCAAGATCTGTACCACGCTTCGCGGTGGCTCCGCACTGCATGCTAGGCTGCCGTGCGTTATATTGACTATCAAGCACGGACCTTAACTGATAGAAAAAACCCTTGGCAGAGTGGTCTGCCTCGAAAGTTATCCGGATCTTCAACGCTGCCTTTCTTTTTATATATGTCGACGAGCCTACCTCCAGTCCAAGACAAAGGCCATCGCTCCTGCTCGACAATCTTGACATGGAGTTCCGAAAACTTAACTGCGAGCGAGTCAACGGCCGATCGAATTAGCTCGCCTGGAATACCGTCATTGCCGACGCCTTTGTTATTCTTCAACAACATGAATGCGCGGCGCGCCTCACTCGGCGCGACGCGCAGCACGCTAGACTCTGCACAATGCTGGAAGCGTGGCGGCGCGGCCGCTGCTGCCAAGGCCTCAGGGGCAGTCAGCATGCCACGGAAGACCTGAGCGAAGTGGCCGCGCATCAGCATGTCGCGTTCACCTCGTGTACTGGTGAGCTCACCGTCTGGCCCACGTAGCGCGGAGGCTGTCGGCAGCCCGCGCCCCGACAAAGCTGACGTGATGGCGCAGGTGGTGCGCGAGTCGCCCTTGACGTGTGCCCACTGCGCCTCCAAGGCTTTCATGCCGATCCAGATCTGTCGATCGGCCTTGACGAGCTTCCTTGAGATCAGCCCGACATCGCGAGCCGTGCGGTGCAGCATGGCAGACATGCGCCGCACCGCTGCCAGCGCACGGGCAGCCTCGGCGCATGCTGCGCGGGCGCGCCATCCACGCCGCCCAGCGCCGGCAGTCAGGCTGCCGCGGCCGCCCTCTGTTGCGGGGTGCACGAAGTCGGCGTGCAGCACTGACGCAAAGGCGTGCCACGCCTTGGACAGCAGCGCAAGCCGTTCAGCGCGAAAGCCTCTGTGGCGTAGCCGCACCAGGGGGGCCACCATCTGGACCACGCCCCATGAGGTTGACGAGATCCATGGCTTCCGAGGTCGCTTCTGAGGAGGGCCGAACGTGGCTTGGGCATGCTGCAATATCCACGCATTCAGCTCGGCAAGATGCTGGTCCACTGACCACCCTCTCTGGGACTGGAACGCCCACATCTTCTGATTGAAGCGCTCTACTAGATGCGGGTCCGAGAGCTTGGTCTTGTCAAAGAGCACTCTGCATCTGGTTGCTTTCTCTAGCTGAACACCCTTCGGCATGGTCACGTCTACCACAACAGGTCTGTGATCAACCGAGCCGTCCAAGTTTAGATCAACATTCTCATCCGCATACGCATTGCATATTGTCCGTTTGTGGCTGGCTTTGATACACACGTAGTCAATGCGGGCCGTAGTCCTGTACGTCGACATCCAGGTCCATGCGATTGGAAAACCTGTGTTAGCCGCGTACATGTTCGTGTTGTAAAGGCATCGTCGAAAACGAGCACCATTGTTGTTCTCTTTGTCCATATACGCAGAACCAAGAGCTGGAGATTTCACGCTACCGACTCGAGCATTGGCGTCAATCAGCAGCACGATGGAGTAGGAGGGAAACCTGGAAGTGCATTGTAGCAGGTGCCTCTCGAGCATCTCCCAGAAGTCATCTTTGGAGCGCTTGGTGGAGAACTCATGGGGGGCGTGTGCTGAACAGATCACCAGCCCTGCGGCCAAAGCCTGCGCCACGCCAACAACTGTAGTGATCCGCGCACTCGGCTGAGTGAACACGTCGGCTGAAAACTGCAATGAATTCGAAACCCAAACTTGAGAGCCGCATCGAGACTCAGGGCATGCACCTGCGAACATCTCGTAGTAGTTACCTACAACATGACGTTTGGTAGTGCTGCGCCCCTCTTGGATGCCAACGATCCCATGCCCAGCATCGTGGAACATCATCCGGAGAAGTTCAGTCTTGCTGTTCAGCGACGTGCGATTGTAGCTAGCTTCATCTTGCCAAGGGAGAAGTGTGCGCACATTTGCAGACGCAAGTCGAATTCTTGACGAGTCTAGGCCCCGCTCGTCACGCGCCTTCCCTGCGCTGTCCGCCCCACTCAAGGCGGGACTTGCACCTCCGAGACATCGTCGTTTTTTGCTGGCAGATGGCGGCAGTCGCGCTGAGAAGTGGGTGCCCCCAGCGGGCCCTTGCCAACCATCCTGCGCTCCTTGGCTTCGCTGTCCCCGTTGGGCTCGTCTGGCCGAGAACGGCGGGTGCCATTGCTCTCGTCCATGGGGGCTGTAGCCGTCGTATTGGCCACGTGAGCAATCTGCTGGATGCCAATCGAGAGCTGCTTCATCAAGTTCTCGGCCTCCGCGACGTGCTGAGGTGGAACCACTCCACCGTCCTGCATTGCCTTCAGGACTGAGTCCATCGCGGAGCTCATCATCTGGATGCAGTTCATCCCGCTCGTCATCGGGAGCTCCTGCTGTAGCTTGGCGAGCTCGGTCTGGAGCCGCGCCTGTTCGGCTGCAGCCTCTTGCTTGGCTGCGTTGGCGCGCTCGATCACCCGCTGGCAGTCGGAGGCCCGCTTCTGGGACCTCAGGAGCGCTGCCTTGCAGGAGTCGATCTGCGCGCCGAGGGGCCTCTGACGCGCGATGGCCAGCTTGACCTCCGCAAGCCGCTCCTGCAGCTGCTTGCGCTCCGCGTCGAAGCCTACGAGGGGCAGGGCGCTCAGGGCCGCCTCGATCTGCTTGACCTGTGCGTCGCCCGCTGAGCGCTGGTTGTGGGAGTCGGCAGTGCTGCTGGTGGGCTTCGGCTCCGCCGTCGCAGCTGCCAAGTCCGCTTGGAGTTGATCGATCTTGCCGCGCAGCTCGTGCTGGACCAGCTGGCCCGATTGCACGCTCTCGCTGTGCATCGGCTGGTGGGGGCTCTGGTGGCTGGAGTGCGGCGCCGACGTGGTGCTCCACCCGCGTTTGAGACCACACTTGCTGCACTTCTTGTTCCAGCACCACTCGGAGCAGAACGTGCACTACTGCCACCACTGCCACGCTCCACCATGCTGCTGTCGCCATGGCGCTGGCGCGCCGCTGCTCCCTCGGCCCTGCTCGGACCACGACGCGTGGCCACCGTGCTGGGACGCGGCGCCCCATCCAGCCATCTCGGAAGCTCAGAGGAAAACTGGGATGGTGTGGGGGGCAAACGTAGACTTACGTTTCAACTCAACCCCGTGACCCTCAAGCTTGAGCCAAAATGGATACGGGGCTGAAGCAACATAGGGGAATCCGCCGACCCCTTGGGGATCATCGGCGTGTGAGATGCTCCCCCCTCCCCAAACCCCTCCCCCAGGAGCCCGGTCCGGTCAATTTGGAGGGGGGGGGGGGGCCCGACGAGCGCGCCACGGGCTCTTCCGGGCCCAAGAGGGCTTAAAGATGGGCCAAGAAGGCCCCAAGAGGGTTCCAAGACGGCCCACGAAGGCCCCGGGACGCTAAACGAGCGCTCCAAGACGCCCAAGATGGCCCCAAGACGGGCCAAGAGGCCTCCAAGACGGCCCCGGAGGTCCCAAACAAGCCTCCCAAGAGGGCCCCGAGAGGCTAAAATTGTTGATTTTCCTTTGTGTTTTCAATGTTTTTTGCCTTTTCGCCTTTTCGGCTTCCCGACGTTCCAAGACGGCCCAAGAGGCCCCGAAGACAGCCCCAAGACGGCCCAGGAGGCCCCCGAGACGGCCCCAAGACGGCCCAAGATAGCCCCAAGACGGCCCAAGAGGTCCCCAAGACGGCCCAAGAGGGCTCCAAGACGGCACCAAGAGGGGCCCCAGAGGGCGACCAAAAATTCAAAACATCTAGCTTTCCGCCCCCATGAGCCCCAGAGGGGCCCCAAGAGTGCCCCAAGAGGCCGCCAGAGGCTCCCAAGAGGCCCCCAAGACGCCCCAAGGAGCCCCCAAGAGGCCCCCAGGAGGCCCCAAAAAGACCCCCAGAAGCTCCGAAACGGCTCCCAAGTGGCTTCGAAACTGCCTTCCAGAGGCCCCCGAGAGGCGTGGCGCGATATCCCGATACACATGCAAGAAGCCTCTAACCCAGAACCATGACCCAGAGCCTCCTCTCTGTGTCCCCCTCCCCCTCCTCCCCCTCCTCCTCCACCTCGGCCCCCAAGTGGCTTCAAAACTGCCTTCGAGAGGCCCCCGAGAGGCGTGCCGCGAGATCCCGATACACATACAAGAAGCCTCTAACCCATAACCCATAGCCCAGAGCCTCCTCTCCGTGTCCCCCTCGTCCTCCCCCTCCTCATCCTCCCCCTCCTCCTCCTCCACCTCCTCCTCGTCCCCCTCCTCCTCTTCCCCCCTCCACCTCATCCTCATCCTCTTCGATGTTTGTCCCCCCCCCATCCTCCGCCTCACCCCCCATGCTTCTCTCCCCGTCCTCCTTTTCCTCCCCAGCGCGGCCCCAAGAAGCCTCCAGGAGGCCCCAAGAAGCCCCCAAGAAGCACCCAAGAGGCTCCAAGAGGTCCACCAGAGGCCCAAAAGCGGCCCCAAAACGGCATCAAAGTGCTGCCAGGAGGCCTCCGAGAGACCTACCAGGAGTCCCAAGGGGTCGGCGGTGCGGCGTAAGCCAAATAATCAAGAAACAGAGGGCATCCCTGAGGAACATCATAAACTTGAGCTTGCTGCAATAGTTAATCAAAAGGGCAATCCCAACACTGCGTTGTGATATTAATATGCAATGCTTTGTCACTGCGTCACGTCGAGCATCACGGTCTCCCCAAAACCAGGTTCGCCCTACGGCGAGGATGGCGAAGTAGGGACTTTCAGAATTGGCCTGCTGCGCACATGCTCGTTTCATTACTGCGTAGTTTTCAACACCACGAGGATCTAGGGCGGTCGTGCCGCCATTCAGGCGCGCCAAGTACTGCACCGTGGCGATTGCACGCGAAATTCGGAAGCAAGAAAAGCGATACATTTCCATCGCGCGCTGTTCATGCTGTGCGGGGGCTTGCTACCCCGCGGGCACCTCAATGCTGCCTGACGCCGCTCGAGCCAGCGCCTTTCGAAAACGCTTCCCATCATCCCCCAGAGATGCTGCCCCATGCAATCCGTACCGCATGACCAAATAGCACCTACCAACGGTCCACGCCCGAGGCGATTCCCGTCATCTGCCAGCGAGGTTCGAAGCGCGATCCGAACCCTTGAGACTACAGCAGATTCGATACAAACAGTCCACGCCGGTGGCACCTCCCGCCGTGCAGCGCTGTCCGGCAAAATTTCTGCAGTCCTCCAAAGATCACCACCACCACCACCCGCACCACCACCCTCTCGTCACAGCGCCCTGCACGCATCGCCCTCTTTCATCGAGGCCACAACCTCGGGCAGAATACCACCGATTCGCGCTCCTGAGGCCGAGATGACTCCCAGACGGCCCACTACAGCTCCAGGACGACCCACGCTGGCCCCAAGGCGGCCCAAGACGGCCCCAGAGACCGTCGAGACGTCCCAAGAGAGCCCCGAGCGCCCTCTCAAGAATGCCTCGCGAGGCAAAAATCCGCCGACCACTTGGGGCCACGGCATGTGAGATGCTTCCCCCTCCCCAAACCCCTCCCCCCAGAGCCCGTTCCGGCCGGTTTAGAGCGGAGCGGGGAGCAAATGCGTCCCCAAAACAGGCCAAGAGACTCCCAAAAATGCCACCCGGACGGTCCCAGAGGGCTACGAGTCCCCGAGACATCGCTCCAAGACGCTCACGATTGCCTCCAGACGGCCCCAAAGGCCCACAAGACGCCCCAAGAAGCCACCAAGAGGCGTCCCAAGAGGCCCTCAAGAAGCAGAAGTCGTCCCATTCTTTTTGCAAAACGTACATTTTTCCCTACCTAGGCTCTGCCTAGAAGGGTTCTTACCGTGTTGGCTTAAAGGGCCGGGCAGTGTTCCACGCCCCGGGCGGTTCCCCCAGGATCCGCCCCGCGGTTCCCCCAGTGACGTTCCCTTAGCTTCGCTTTGCTTATCTCATCTTAGCTTAGCATATTTCATCTTAGCTTAGCTTAGCTTCATCTTAGCTCAGGTGTATCTTAGTTTAGCTTACCTTCATCTTAGCTTCGCTGAGCGTCAGCATAACAGAGCACAGCATAGCATAGCGTAGCATAGCACAGCGCAGCACAGCATATCACAGCATAGCCCAGCATAGCATAGCATAGCGTAGCACAGCACAGCACAGCATAGCACAGCGCAGCATAGCATAGCATCGCATAGCAGAGCATAGCATCGCATAGCAGAGCATAGCATAGCAGCAAAGCAAAGGCAAAGCAACAGCAGCGACAGCAAAGCAAAGCACAAGCAACGCAAAGCAAAGCAAAGCAAAAGCAAAAGCAAAGCAAAGGAAAGGCAAAGCAAAAACAAAACCAGTGCGAAAGTGTGGATGTAGATGTAGATGTAGGTGTAGGTGTAGGTGTAGGTGTAGGTGTAGGGTGTAGATGTAGATCTAGATGTAGATGTAGATGTAGATGTATATGTATATGTATATGTATATGTATATGTATATGTAGATGTAGATGTAGATGTAGATGTAGATGTAGATGTAGATGTAGATGTAGATGTAGATGTAGATGTAGATGTAGATGTAGATGTAGATGTAGATAGATGTAGATGTAGATGTAGATGTAGATGTAGATGTAGATGTAGATGTAGATGTAGATGCAGATGCAGATGCAGATGCAGATGCAGATGCAGATACAGATGCAGATGCAGATGCAGATGCAGATGCAGATGCAGATGCAGATGCAGATGCAGATGCAGATGTAGATGCAGATGCAGATGCAGATGCAGATGCAGATGCAGATGCAGATGCAGATGCAGATGCAGATGCAGATGCAGATGCAGGTGTAGGTGTAGGTGCAGGTGCAGGTGTAGGTGTAGGTGTAGGTGTAGGTGTAGGTGTAGGTGTAGGTGTAGGTGTAGGTGTAGGTGTAGGTGTAGGTGTAGGTGTAGGTGTAGGTGTAGGTGTAGGTGTAGGTGTAGCTGTAGCTGTAGCTGTAGCTGTAGCTGTAGCCTGCTGAGCTGTAGCTGTAGCTGTCGCTGTAGCTGTAGCTGTAGCGTAGGTAGCTGTAGCTGTCGCTGTAGATGTCAGATGTAGAGATGTAGATGTGATGTAGATGTGATGTAGATGTAGGTGTGTGTATGTAGATGTAGATGTAGATGTAGATGTAGATGTTAGATGTAATGTAGATTTAGAGTAGATGTAGATGTGATGTAGATGTAGAGTAGATGTAGATGTAGATGTAGATGTAGATGTAGCTGTAGCTGTAGCTGTACTGTAGCTATGTAGGTGTAGCGTAGCTGTAGAGCTGTAGCTGTATGTAGCTGTATGTGCTGTAGCTGATAGCTGTAGCTGTAGTGTACTGTAGTGTGTAGATGTAGATGTAGATGTAGATGTAGATGTAGAAGTAGATGTAGATGTAGAAGTAGATGTAGATGTAGATGTAGATGTAGATGTAGATGTAGATGTAGATGTAGATGTAGATGTAGATGTAGATGTAGATGTAGATGTAGATTGTAGATGTAGATGTAGATGTAGATGTAGATGTAGATGTAGATGTAGATGTAGATGTAGATGTAGATGTAGATGTAGATGTAGATGTAGATGTAGATGTAGATGTAGATGTAGATGTAGATGTAGATGTAGATGTAGATGTAGATGTAGATGTAGATGTAGATGTAGATGTAGATGTAGATGTAGATGTAGATGCAGATGCAGATGTAGATGTAGATGTAGATGTGGGTGTAACTGTAGGTGTAGATGTAGATGCAGATGTGAGTCTCGTTGTTGATGTTGACATGGATGTAGATGCAGATGTAGATGTTAGTATAGCTGTCGGTGTAGATGTAGATGTTGCTTTCCTAGATGCTCCAACTCCTAGGTAGGGTCGCACTGGGATAATTAGCACATTCGCGTTTTAGACGTTCACGAGGCCCACAACAGCTCCAGAAGCCTTCAAGATCGACCCCAGACAGCCCAAGAGGCCCCCAAGAGGGCCCCAAGACGGCCTATAGGACCCCAAGAGGGCCCCAGAAGCCACCAAGGTCGGCCCCAAGAGAGCCTCAAAATGGGCCAAGAGGGTCCCGCAAGGTTTCCTGGACATTCCAAGACGGCTACGAGCCATCGAGGCATCGCTCCAAGACGCTCACGATTGCCTCCAGACGGCCCAAGTGGCCCCAAATACGCTCCAAAAAGCGACCAGGAGGCGTCCCAAGAGGCCCTCAAGAAGCAAAAAAACGTCCCATTCTCGAGGGCAAGCGTATAGTTTCAGCACAATCGCCGCTTAGGCTTTCACGAGGCCCACAACGGGCCCAAGAAGCCTTCAAAATCGACCCAAGGCAGCCCGAGAGGCCCCCAATAAGGATCCAAGACGGCCCAAGAGGGCGCCAAGAGGGCCCAGGAGCGCCCGCAACCGTCCAGCCAGGAGGGCCCCAGGACGGCCCCAAGAGGGCCCCAGAATGGATCAAGAGGGTCCCACAAGATCCCCGACTGTCCAAGAGGGCTGCGACTCGTCAGTAGATCGCTCCAAGACGCCCGAGATACGCCCCGTGAAGCCACCAGGAGGCGTCCCAATCCACCCTCAGGAAGCATATGTTTAGAACATTCGCCTGTTGGCCGTGCAAGAGGCTCACAAGCCCAAGAAGCATCCAAGATCGACCCAAGATAGCCCCAGAGGCCCCCAAGAGGGCTTCAAGACGGCCCAGGGGTCGGCGGTGCGGCGTAAGCCAATGAATCAAAGATGTTCATCAAGGAGCCTTCCGCTCCAAGAGGCCCCCAGGAGGTCCCAAGAGGACCCAAAGAGGCCCACGAGAGGGCCCCAAGAGACAAAACTGGTTGATTTGCGGTGGGTTTTCAACGTGTTGGGGTTCTCGCCTTTTCGAGCTTCCGACGCTCTTACGGGGCCCCAGGGGCCCAAAAGGCTGCCTCAGAGGAGGCCAAGACAGCCACAAGACGGTCCCAACGAGTTCCATGAGGGCCCTTTTAACTAGTGAAAACGAAAGGTGTCACATGTGACGGCCTTCATCTTCCTCCTGCTCCTCCTCGTCCACGTCCTCATCCTTCACATCATCCCCATCATCCTCAGCCTCATCGTCACCGTCCTCCTCCTCCTCCTTCCCATCATCCGAATAACAAGAATCTGCATAAGTATCATCATCATCAGCATCATCATTATCACCATCATCAGGATCATCATCATCAGCACCAGCATCATCATCATCATCATCGGCAGCAGCATCAATATCATGATTAGCATCATCATCATTATTAGCAACAGCATCACCATCAGCAGCAGCATCGTCATCATCAACATCGTCTTCACCACCACCATCACTACCACCACAATCGTCATCGACATCGTCATCAGCATCACAATATTCATCACCATCTTCATCATCATCAGCATAATCAGCATCATCTTCAGCAGCAGCAGCATCAGCATCAACATCAGCACCATCATCATCAGCATCATCGTCATCATCACCATCACCATCACCATCACCAACCACCGCCACCGTCACCACCATCATCATCAGCATCACCATCACGGCTACCCAAAGCCTTTGGAGACGAGGTGTCACACGTGAAGGCCTCCCGTGCATCCTCGAATAGTCGCCACCCAGAATGTTGGGCTGGCACGGTGCCGGGACTTGCCGCAGGCAGCTGGATATGGCATCGATGACTCGTCATTAGGTCCATGACCATATTCGTCAACAAAAACCGATGAATCGTGAATCACCTCCGTGTCGACCCTGGCTATGCTCGTCCACATGATTTGCAACGTCGTTGACTCCAACATGACCACTGGCGCGAGCGCCCGACTGGGCACCACTGGAGACTTATACAAGGGCCGATTGGATATTTGCGTTTACCGAGGAGCATAACACTATTCGCGCGATGTACATCGAATGTGAGCTCAGAACGAGGAACGTCATATCCATTTTTGCGTACCACACATCCTCGAACATCGTCTTCCCCCTCGTTCTCATCCTCCTTCTCCTCATCATCATCAGCATCATCGTCACAAGCACCTCTCTCATTACTATGATGGACGTCGTCCTCCTCCTCCTTGAACTTCCGACGACGCCCGAAATCCAATACGTGGAGTGCCATCCCAGGCCATTCACCACTGTTGCACTCCAAGATTGGATCGACTAGAGAGCAGTCCAGGCCCGCCCTGCCAAAACAGGACAGGACGCCGAAAACCAGCGTCAGGTGCGTCCCGTCCTGTATCTTCTGCCAGGTGCCTCTCGGGCGCGAAGCGGGCACCGGACAAGCAGACAGTGGACAACCAGGCCGCGGACAAGCAACAAGGGGACATGACAATGCCGATTCGTTGAGGGGTGGGAGCGATGAGAACCTTCTTGTCTCCCGCGACCCAACCCTGGGCGGGCATCCGTGAATCCCCGGCGAGGGGAGAGGAAGCGTTAACCCAATTGTGTTCGAGAAAGCTGGCGGTTATAGGCGGGTGAGCAGGGTGCACTAGTAATGAGAATTACGGTGATGATTGATTGGCGCGGTGACACGCACAAGCTTTGATCATGTCGGCACCGACAAGCACGGCACCGCCGACGGGCAGCACGGTGCTCCCAGACAGCGCGGCGTTCGGGCACTTGGCGCCTGTCGCAGGTGCTGCAGCGCCCGCAGGCATCACACGCGATGCAGCCCTCGCAGCCACGTCGGCGACACTGCTGACGCCCCCATGGCAGGCGTTGCAGCAAGGGTCCAAATCATGTGTTGACATCCGCTGGCGCTTGGACACCAGCACTGCTCCTCTGAGGAGCGCAAATTCCACCATGGCGCCGGGCAACAGCTTTGGTTCCCCTTGGTTTCGGGATGGGGACGCTGCACTGATCTGGGATGGTGCAGCGGTCCGCTCGGACCTGGATATGGACCACGCGGCGGTCTCTCTGCTCGTCCTTGGCTGCAGAGGCGTAAAAGACTTGCGCATCGTTGTGGTCATGCCGTGTGCGGGAGCGCAAGACCTCCTCCTCCTCCTCCTCCTCCTCCTCCTCTTCCTCCTCCTCCTCCCCCTCCTAGTATTAGTATTATTATCATTATTACTATTATGATTATGATTATTATTATTATCACCATTACTATTAGTATTATCATTATTATTATTAGTAGTATTATGATTAGTATTATTATTACTACTACTACTACTACTACTACTACTACTACTACTACTACTACTAGTACTACTATTAGTATTGCTATTATTCTTAGTATGATTACTATTATTAGTAGTATTAGTAGTAGTAGTAGTAGTATTATTACTACTATTACCATTATTATTAGCATCGTAATTATTGAAAGAGCGTGTTCTACCGCTGCTGGCGGAAAACCGGGGGGGGGTCACTACCGGTTCGAACCCCTCCCCCCCCCCCCCCACGGAAAACCGGGGGGGTCACTACCGGTCGAACCCCTCCCCCCCCCCCCCCCCCAGCTCATCATGAAAAGGGGGGGGGATCACTACCGGTTCGACCCCCCCCCCCCTTCGAAAACCGAGTGGGGGTGCGGACAGAGGTGGGGACGGTGTTGGTGGGACAGTGGTGAGGGGACAGCGGGACAGTGGTGGGGACAGTGGGACAGTAGAGGGCCGGTAGTGGTGGGGACAGTGGTGGGGACAATGGTGGGAACAGGGGGGACAGTGGACAGTGGTGGGGACGGTGGTGGTGGGGACAGTGGTGTGGGCACAGTGGGAATGAGGTGGAAACAGTGGGACAGTGGAGGGTACAATGGTGGTGGGGACAGTGGTGAAGGCGGTGGCGAGGACGGCGGTGGGACAATGGGACAGAGGTACAGTGGGGACAGTGGTGGGGACAGTGGGGACAGTGGTGGGAACAGTGGGACAGCTCAGTGGGACAGCGGAGGAGTCAGTGGGACAGTGGGGACAGTGGGGATAGTCGGGCAGTGGTTGGGGCCGTGGAGACAGTGGGGAGAGTGGAACCGTGGTGGGAACAGTGGTGGGGACAGTGGGGACAGTGCGACAGTGGTGGGGGCACTGGTGGGGACACAGTGGGGACAGTGGTGGTGAGGACAGTGGTGGGGAACAACAGTGGAGGATGTGACGCGGACGGTGGTAGGGACCGGACGCTGGCGAATGGGATCGTTGCTGGCCGGGGGGGGTGTGGAGGGGTTCGAACCGGCGGTAGTGATCCCCTCCGGTTTTCGAAGTGGGGGGGGGGGGGGTCCGAACGGTGTGACCCCCCCCGGTTTTCCGGATCGGGAAAAAAGGGGGGGGGGAGGGTTCGAACCGTAGTGACCCCCCCCCGGTTTTCAAGGGGAGGGGGGGGGGGGGGAGGGTTAGGGGAGGGGGGGGGTTTTGCCGGGGGAGAGGGGGGGGGGGGGAGGGGTTCCAGCAGGGGGGGGGGGGAGTTTTCGGAGGGGGGGGGGGGCGACCCCGGGTTCCGGAGGAAAAGGTTGGCAATTTTCCACAGTAAAGCGGCGGTGGATCACGCTCTCTCTTATCATTATTAGTATTAGTATTATTATGTTGTTGTTAGTGTTGGTATTGTTGGTATTGTCTTTGTTACTATTATTTTATTCGTAGTAGTATTAGTTGTATTATTATTACTACTACTATTATTATTATTAGTAATGATTATATTAGTATTGATACTATTATTAGTATTATTTCATTAGTATTATTACGAGCGTTCTTCTTCTTAGTCTTCTGACTCGCATTATCCCTCTTCTTATTACTATCTGTGTTATTCTTATAATAAGTAATACTAGTACTATTATAATTAGTACTATTATTCGGACTCGTATTCTTAGTATTAATATGACAAATAGTATTATTATGCTTAGTAGTATTACTATGATTCATATTAGTATAAGTATCATTATTATTCGTAGCACTAGTAATAATATTATTAGTAGTAGTAGTAGTAGTATCAATATTATTATGCTGATCAGTATTACTATTGCTATTTTGATTATTATTATCCGTCTTCATATTATTCTTGTGATTCCTCCTCCTCCTCCTCCTCCTCCTCCTCCTTCTCCTCCTCCTCCCCCCCCTCTTCCTCCTCCTCCTCGTCCTCCTCCTCCTCGTCCTCCTCCTCCTCCACCCCCCCCTCTCCACCTACCCTTCCACCTCCCCCTTCCTCTCCCCCTGCCCCCCTCCCGTTCCCGCACCCGCTCCCGCCCCCCCTCCCCTTCCCCCTCGCCCTCCCCCTCCCCCCCCCCTACCCCCTCGCCCCCGCTCTCCTCCTCCTCATCCTCCCCTCCTCCTCCTCCTCCTCCTCGTCTCGTCCCTCCTCTTCGTCCTCTCCTCTCTCCTCCGTCCTCTCCTCCTCCTCCTCCTCCTCTCCTCCTCCTCCCATACACATCATCATCCCCTCCTCCTCCTCCTCCTCCTCCACCTCGTCCCTCCTCCTCCTCCTCCTCCTCCTCCTCTCCTCCTCCTCCTCCTCCTCCTCCTCCTCCTCATCCTCCCCCCCCCCTCCTTCCTCCACCCCCTCCTCCTCCTCCTCCTCCTCCTCCTCCTCCTCCTCCTCCTCCTCCTCTTCCTCCTTTTTCCTCCTCCTCCCCCATCGTCATCATCAGCACCATCTTCATCATCAACAGCATCACCATCATCATCGTTTACCAACAGATTGATGATTAGTCGAATTGCGCGTATCATTCGTAATGCCCTTAAACTAGTACTATGATTGGTCGTACTAGTATAAGTAATCGTGTTACGATCATGGTAGTATGCGTATTATCATTATTATTTGAAAGGTTTGTACTAATGGTGTCATTCACTTTATTGGAAGTAGAATTGTTTGTAATATGGGTATAACGACTGATATTAATAGTGTTGTAAGTCTTCGTAATAGTAGTCGCATAATGGTTAATGTTATTATTGGTATGCTACGACATCGGATATGGCTGAGTATCCACATTATGTATAGTTGTTCGTAATGTTACTAATTGAATGATAGTGAGCGCACTGTATTCGCATGTGCAGGTTCATTCGCGTTCGCATTCGTATTACTCGTGTTCGTATCACTAGTCGTGGGATCCGTCCTATCATTATTCATATGATCAGTATTCGTATGACCAGCCCTTCTTGCTATGCTTTGAGATCTTATGAATGTGATGCATAGTACGAGCCCCTGGTTTCAATGGATATTAAGTATGTTTGGTGTTGTGATTGTCAGTATCATGATTCGTCTCAGGATCATTCGTATCATTCCTATAGGTATGCGAAGTAAGCCCCACTAACAGATAATCAATTAACCCCTCCCGCCCCGTTGAGACTGAGCGTTGGCTATGCACGACCAGTGCTGTCTTAGTCAGGAAAGCGAGGCGGCAAGGCCGAATGTTGCATCGCGGCGGAACGCTGCGAATCGAACTTGCTCCCACCCTATGTTGAGTAGCAAGCATTCCTAGACTTCCGATGCATGTCCTCTAGAATCCGATGGATGCCCTGGGGAACCCTGTGGATGTCTGATGGGCCCCAGTGGATTCCCGAAGGGATCCGAAGAGTCCGAAGGGATCCTGAGAATCCCACCAGCCGTCTGGGCGCAGGTAGTCTAAGGCGCTCCCTATTTACAACATCATGCCTTTCTCTGTTCGGGAGGTTTACCTCCCCCCCCCCCCCCGCGCCTGGACGCCCCCCCCCCCCCGCGAGGTGGCAGAGGGCCCTTTTTGGTCCAAGATGGCACCAGGGGGGCTTCAGAGAGCGCAAGAGGGCCTCCAAGATGGTCGAAGATAGCGGTAGATGGGCAAGATAGCCTCCGACGCACGTCCAAGAGGCCTCAAGACGGCCCCAAGACGGCATTCAAGTGCCCACCGAGGCCTCCAAGGACCCACACACACACACAATAAAAAAGAGAGAGAGAGAGGGAGGGAGAGAGAGAGAGGGAGAGAGAGAGAGAGAGAGGGAGAGAGAGAGAGAGAGAGAAAAAAAAAAAGAGAGAGGGAGAGAGAGAAGCCAACATCTCTCGAAAACATAAGAAAAATCCATGCGCGTGGTTTGCCTTCTCGCTTGTTCGCCTCCGACGGGCTCTCGGGACCTCAAGATGGCCCCAAGATGGCCCAAGATAACTCCATGAGGGGTCCAAGAGGACCCCGAGACGGCCCCAAGAGCGCCCAAGAGCGCTCCAAGAGCGGGCCAAGAGGGCCCCAAGAGAACAGTTTGAGCCTCCGAGGGGGGCGCTCCGAATTAGAACCCCCCACTTGTTTTCCCCACATCCTGAGTGGGGTTCTTGTTTTCCCAGAACACCCTCTCCTTCCCACCCACCTCCCGCTCCATCTTCCATACAGCACAATATTATTCCTACCACACACACCATACCATACCATAGTTCCTACCACACATACCATACCATACCATACCATACCGTACCATACCATACCTACGAGGAGGGTATCGGAAAACCATACTATTTACATGGTTTCGTGCCCCTCCCACCCTTCCAGGGAGGCCCCGCCTGAGCGAGGAGGGTATCGGAATACCATACTATTTACATGGTTTCGTGCCCCTCCCACCCCTCCAGGGAGGCCCCGCCTGAGCGAGGAGGGTATCCGAAAACCATACTATTTACATGGTTTCGTGCCCCTCCCACCCCTCCAGGGAGGCCCCGCCTGAGCGAGGAGGGTATCGGAATACCATACTATTTACATGGTTTCGTGCCCCTCCCACCCCTCCAGGGAGGCCCCGCCTGAGCGAGGAGGGTATCCGAAAACCATACTATTTACATGGTTTCGTGCCCCATCCCACCTCTTCAGGGAGGCAAAGCCATACTATTTACATGGTTTCGTGCCCCTCCCACACCTCCAGGGAGGCCCCGCCTGAGCGAGGAGGGTATCGGAATACCATACTATTTACATGGTTTCGTGCCCCTCCCACCCCTCCAGGGAGGCCCCGCCTGAGCGAGGAGGGTATCGGAATACCATACTATTTACATGGTTTCGTGCCCCTCCCACCCCTCCAGGGAGGCCCCGCCTGAGCGAGGAGGGTATCCGAATACCATACTATTTACATGGTTTCGTGCCCCTCCCGCCTCTCCAGGGAGGCCCCGCCTGAGCGAGGAGGTATCCGAAAACCATACTACTTACATGGTTTCGTGCCCCTCCCACCCCTGCAGGGAGGCCCCGCCTGAGCGAGGAGGGTATCGGAAAACCATACTATTTACATGGTTTCGTGCCCCTCCCACCCCTCCAGGGAGGCCCCGCCTGAGCGAGGTTTCGTGCCCCTCCCACCCCTCCAGGGAGGCCCCGCCTGAGCGAGGAGGGTATCGGAATACCATACTATTTACATGGTTTCGTGCCCCTCCCACCCCTCCAGGGAGGCCCCGCCTGAGCGAGGAGGGTATCGAAATACCATACTATTTACATGGTTTCGTGCCCCTCCCACCCCTCCAGGGAGGCCCAGCCTGAGCGAGGAGGGTATCGGAAAACCATACTATTTTCATGGTTTCGTGCCCCTCCCACCCCTCCAGAGAGGCCCCGCCTGAGCGAGGAGGGTATCGGAAAACCATACTCTTTACACGGTTTCGTGCCCCTCCTCCGCTCCTCCAGAGAGGCCGCGCTTGAACGAGGAGGGTCGCGGAAAGCATTACTCTTCGCCAGGTTTCGTAGCCCTCCCCCCTTCCAGCGGGGCCCCGCCAAAGCGAGGAGGGCATCAAGAAAATGGGTCCCACGAAACCGTTAGTCTCTTTATGTGGGGAACTCCGTTATTTTCAATCAATGCAGACCCCAAGAGAGCTCCAAGACCAACCAAAAGAGCTCCAAGAGGACTCGAAAATGGCGCTCCAAATTTGGAGCTTCCGAGGGGGCGATGGGCATGAAGGGCCCCCCTCATTCTTCGCGAAGAGGTCCAAGACGGCCTCAAGAGGCCCCACGGGCAGCCCAAAAGAGCCCCAAGAAGGCCCCCAGACCCCCCCAAAAGAGCCCCAAGAGGGCCCCAAGACGCCCCAAAGGAACCCCGAGAGGGCTTCAAGAGAGCCCCAAGAAAAAGCTCCAGGAGGGCCCCTAGAGGGCCCCAAGAGAACCCCAAGAGAGACCCAAGATGGCTCCTCCAAGTTTCGGATCGCACGCGAGTTTAAGATACAGATCAGTGCAACAGTCATTACGAGTCATCGAAGCACCTCATCACCCCCCATCGAAGCGCCATCGTAGCTTGCACTGATTCCCACCTTAGACTTCAATGCGGGAAGCAACTTGCGATCCTTGTTCTCTCGAAGACGGCCGCGCGACTGCATGCCTCCTGCCGCCCCTGATTCACCAACTCCCCTGCCAATCGTTTCTGGACGGGCTGGCTTTCCGTGGGAACTAGAAAGGTTGCCTCCGGAAATCCAAAGGATTGCTGTAGAAGTCTATAAGGATCTGTTGGGAAGTCACATGATTCCTGCGGAAATTGATCGGACCCCTTAGGGATTGCATTGGAGCCCTTTTGTGGTATCCACTGGACCCATTCGGAAACCCACCGGGTTCCCTTGGGAAGCGATAGAAATCCTTCGGGCATCCATCGGAATCCCAAGGAAATCCATCGGATTCTTCCGGGAATCCAAACGACCCCTGAGGAAACCCATCGGGTTCCTGCGGAAATCCAGAGGACCCCTTTGGAAACCCATAGGGTTCTTGAGTAAATCCATAGAATGGCCTTAAGAAATATACGAGAATCCGTGGGGCATCTGCAAGAATCCATCGAACATCCATAGGAGCTCTGAGGAAACCCAGTGGGTTCCTTTAGTTAAGAACTGTTAATTCGCTATAGTTTCCAGGCCAACACGTGGACGTCTCTATGCGAAACACGCATGCTAAGTTCAAAACCAAACCAGCCAGCATTAGGAAACCACACTAACGTTATTCCCCTGGTCAACATGGCGATTTTCCATCGCGCGCAACTCAGGCATCGACACGCGCGCGCGCGAACGCGCGCTTCCCGAGCTTCTGTTGTCCACAGTAGACAAGCCCCCATGTTGGCCTGGAAACTAAAGTGAACCCTCAACGGTGCAAAACGGGATTTCGGGTGACACGCCCGCGCGCGCGTCACCCGATCGCGCGCGAGCGCGGGCGCGCGCGCTGCAAACTTTCCATTGCCCGCAATAGGACACGTTCCATGTTCGTCTGGAACTTTCTGAACGCGTTCAAAAGAATCCAACGGATTTCTCCTGGATGCCCTCAGGGTGCCTGCGCATTTCCAGACGGATCACATGGGTCGACCGCGGAATCCAATGGGACCCCAATGGGATCCGATGGGTTCCCCATGGGACCACATGAATTGCTTCAAAAATCCTGTGGAGTTCCTGGAAAATCCCATGGGTCCCCCATGGATTCCTATAAATGTCCTCCCCCGGAATCCTATGGATTGCCCAAGGAATCCGATGGGCTCCCTCTGAAAGATTGCCTGCGGAATCCTCCGGATTTCCTCGGGGATATGATAGGGCCCTGTTGGAATCAGATGGATGCCCCGAGGAATCCCATGGATTTGTCTTGTGGACGTCCTCAGGCATCCCAAAGATTTCGCAGTGAACCCGCTGGATGTCTTTCGGGATCCTATGGATGCCCCAGGAAATCTGATTGGTTCCCGAAGGAATCCGATGAATTCCCAGTGGAACACACACCCCAAGGAGTCCCTTGGAATTCCGAAGGCCCACTATAGACGCGCTAATCAATAGCATGGCTGCCCGAAAGAAGCCTTTTTGGATTGACCAGTTAGCCCCGCGCGCGCCCTCGAGAATTCTTTGGAGACCCCCGCAGATTGCCGAAGGAATCAGATGGATGTCCGCGGGAACCATTTGGGCGTCCGAAGGAATCCCCAGGGCGCGCTGAGGATTCCTACGGATGCCCGAAGGACCCGTATGGATTGCCTAGAAAATCCCACGCGCCCCCTAAGGAGATTTACATATGTCCCCAGGAATCCCATGGATGCCCCAATGAAATCGATGGGCGCCCCAACGAATCCGATGGATTTCCCCCGGGATCGCATGGATTGCCTGAGGGTTAATAATTTTGCGCGGAAGCCCAATGGATTTCTGAAAACATGCATGGATGATTAAAGGAATCTGACAAAGGCCCTGCGGTTCCTCATGTTCTCCATGACATTTCCAGACAAAAAAACTCACGCGACGCTACGACACCCCCCCCCCCTGCGCGCCCAGCTCGAACGATTTGACCCCCGCTGCTTTCTACCCCCGCCAATGAGCCGCCATGGGCCCCCCGCGCATGCTTCATTGACAATGATTCAGAAGACTTACATGCGCAAGGAAACTAGCCCTGGGATTCCGCCCCCCCCCCCCTCCTCGCCCACCCCCTATGGGCCCCCGATGGAATTGCGCGGGCTGCCGATGGCAGCGCGTGGATGTTCCGCGGAATCCGACGGGCTGCCTCGGGGGTCAGCTGGCATTCGGAAGGGCGCGTGTAGATGTACTCGGGGGTCCCATGGCCCCCCTAAGAGTTCCCATTATGCTTCCTACAGAATCCAATGGCTGTCGCAAGGAGCCCTATGGATACCCCAAGGGATCCGATGGATCCCCAGAGGAAACACGCGCCATTCTACCAAGAAGTCCGCCGGGCGCCCGAAGGAGCCCGACGCGCGCCCTAAGGATTGCTATGGATGTCCGAAGAAAGCCTTCAGATGTCTTGAGGAGCCCGATGGATGCCCTAAGGATCCCGAAGGACTTCCTGCGGAACTCTATGGATTTCCTGAGGCCCCCCTATGGATGTCCTAAGAAACCCCGTGCGTTGCCCTGAGGGATAAGATGGATTATCGAAGGAATCCGATAGATCTCCGAGGGAATCCCATGGATGTCGTAATGTGTTCCTCTGGAGTCTCATGGGTTCCCATGGGGATCACATGGATCCAGGGGGCCCAAGAATCTCCCAGAAAAAATCCCCCGGCTTCGCAGGTCGCGGCCGAGCGAGACTACAAGTTCCCCAAGCCGGCCAAACTATACTGACACATCTGCAAGTCCAGGCCTCCCAGACGGGATCCGAGTAGACGGGGTCGAAGGGTCGCATCGCCAACGCATCGCCGACGCGGCTCGACGCGGAGCTCGTCTTCCTCCGCGCTGACGTCGCCGATGCGTCGCCGACGTCGCCGATGCATGCCCGACGCATGGCCGACGCGTTGCCGATGCCTCGGCGACGCCGCGCGATCTCCCGACCACGCCCCATCGGAATCGAAGAAGCCCACGGCGAATCACCGCCGCCCCCCTGCATTTTAGGAAGCGCCTATGCTGCCCAACGTTGAGGCCCGACCAGTCGAGCGATCGGACCATGTGTTCCCCGAGTCGGTTTGGGAAACCATCGGGGAACACGCGGGCATCCTACAGGTCATCTTGGCCGTCTGGAGGCCATGTTGACCCTTTCGGGCCTTCGCGGAAGACGTCTTGGGAGGCGCTTGGGCCGTCTGGGAAGCCATCTTGAGCGTTTTGCAAACCTCTTGGGCCGTCGCGGGGGGCTCGTGGGGCCGTCTTGCGCGATCTTTGGGGGCGCTTGGGCCGTCTCGGGCCGTCGAAAGGCCAGAAAAAAAAACACATGCCACAATCCTTCAAAAACTCACGGGGAAATCAATGGTTTTTGCCTTTTCGGGCCTTCCTGGAAGCCCTCTTGGAGGCCTCTCGGGCCGTCGCGGGTCATCTTAAGGCCATTTTCGGCCGCCTCGTTGGGCCCCTGGCCCGTCTGACGCCGTCGGAAGCCGCTTGGGGGGTCTCTCCGGGGGGGCGACTTGGGGCCCTCTTGGAATGCCCCAGGGCCGTCTTGAAGACCATCTCGGGCGTCTCAAAGGCCTCCTGGGCCGTCTGGGGGGCCAATTGGGGCCGAATTGGAGGCCTCTTGGGCCGTTCTGGCGCCATCTTGGAAGCTCCTCGGGCGATGCCTGCGAGATATTTGGGGGCTCTTGGGCCGTCTGCCGTCGGAAGGCCGAAAAGGAGCAAATGTCAAATCCTGGAGACCCTCTCGGGGGCCTCTTGGGCCGTCTGGTGCCAGCTTCGAGCCAACTTCAACCATATTGGAGGGCCCCTGGCACTTGGGGGCCTCTCTGGGCGGACTTGGTTGGGGCCCTCCCGCGGCGCTTCGGGCACGTTGGGCGTCCATGAGGCCTCTTGGCCCGTCTCGGGGCCCTCTTGGGGCCGTGTTGGGAAGCCCTCAGGCCGTCATAAGGGCCATCTTGGAGGCGGGCGATCTCGGGGCGTTCGCGGGCGCCTCTTGGGCCGCCTTGAGCCGTCGGAAGGCCGAAAAGAAGCAAATGCCAAAATCCTTCAAAAACAAAGGAAATTAATAATTCTGGTCTCTTCGGGCCCTCCTAGAGGACCTCTTGGAGCGTCTGGGAGGCCTCTCGGGGGCCTCTTGGGCCGTCTTGAGGCCATCTTGAGGCCACCCCGGGCCGTCTCGGGTGCATGTTGGGCCGTCTCGGAGGCGCGCTGGGACCATCTTAGCCGTCTTGGAAGCCACCTCGGGCCATCTCGGGGCCGCCGAGGGCAAGAAAACCGCCTGCAACCGGGCCTTCCGGGTGGCTGGCGGAGCGGACCGAAGCCCCAGGGGGGGGTTCTTTTGGAAGAAGGGCCAAAACCAACGCCGAAATAATCCAACACGCCAGGCACCCCCGCGATGAATCGACAGGGGGCGGCGGGCCCCATCAAGGAGGCCCCTGGCAGGGCACCTCGGCGCACAGCGCTCGCCAAGCAGCACGCGATCACGGACTGCGAGCAGACCACGGAGGGCGAAGCCCTCGAGCTGGGCACGGCGAGCGCGCTGCTCGGCGAGATCGAGGAGCACGCGGGCTTCCCCGAGAACGTTCTGGCGATCGAACCCACGGCGGCCGTCGCCCGGGCTCGCGAGGGCCATGGGACGCACAGAGACATACTAATACTATATGTCCGCCTTGGGGGCGCGCGTCCGGCCCGAACATATAGTATACCCATCTTGTAGTATATCGTTTCCCGAGCGGTGTGGCCAGAAAGCGCACGCCACGACGCATATACTATAAGATTTCTCGGTGCGCGCGTCGCCCCTGGGGGGGCGACGCACATATAGTGTAAGTATGTTGGGGTGTTGCCGAGGCCAGGGCGAAGACAAGCCCGCCGCCCAGCAGCCCGAGGAGCAGAAGCGCTGGGCCAAGAGGGCCCAGAAGGCCGAGCACCTGCCCATCGCTGTGCACCCCAAGGCCCCCGCGCACTACACCTACCTCAGGGTGTCCATGCAGGGCGCACGCGCGACCGTCGAGTACCGCGACGCCCTCAAGCAGCCGCCCGAGAAGGCCACGCAGGCCGCCGCGAAAATCCTCCGGAAGCTCGGCGCCATCGGCCCTGCCGAGAAATACCCTCCGAGCGGCAACAAGATGCCCCGAGCGGATGGCTGGACTTGCGGGCTCTGGGTGACGAGGTGGGTCGGCGAGATCCGGGGCGAGGCCAGCCAGCCGCCCATCGGCATCACCCAGGCGTGCGCTCGAGGCACCGAGTGGATCCAGAAACTGCAGAACGCGAGCGACAACCACTCCGCCACGGCCAAGGCCAAGGCCAAGGCCAGGAGCAAGGGCAAGGCCAAGCCGCCGAGTGACCCGACAGCGCCAGAGCCCAAGTACGGCAGCCTCGAGAGGAGGCACAGGCTGCAGCGCTAGCGTGCGCGAAGTGCCTCCCGTGCAAAGACGGCTCCAAAGGATGCCGAGCCTGCATGGGCGAAAGGCTTGAGGTTGTGCACAGGAGGAGCTACTTGGCGAGAGACGCCAAAGACCTCCAGATCTCAGGCAAGCTCTAGAGACCAACTCTCGCCGAGCACCAAGAGCCACAAGAGCGAGGAAACATCATCTTCATCAAACTCATCATCAGCATCAGCATCATAATCATCATCTTCTTCAGAACCTTCAAGAATCTCCATATATTCCCATTGCAATCCGATGGCTTTCCTACGGAATCCGATGGACTTCTTACAAGATGTCATGGATACCCCAAGGAAATCCTGTGGATGTCCTGTGGGTTCCTATGGATAGCCTTACGAATCCTATGGATGCAATGGGGATTTCTATGGATCCCCTGCGGAATCCTATAGATTTCCATCGGAATACGAACATATCCTTCGGAATAAATGGATTTCCTAAGAACAGATGTCCTACATCATCCTATTGACTTTCGAAGGAACGCCATGGTATTCCGCAAGAACCCTGTGGATATCCTAAGGGATATGCTACGGGTGTTCGTAAGATTCCTATGGTTTTCCCCAGAAATCCCATGCATATCCTAAGGAATGTGATTGTGTGCTCGTGAATGCTTTAGATTTCCATGTGAATCCGATTACTGCCCTAAGAAGTCCGAGGGATGTCCTGAGGCACCTCCTAAAGATCAACAGATTTCCTCAATATTCCTATGGATATACGAAGGAACCCTAAGGATGTCCATCGAATTCTTATGGGTGTCCTAAGGAAGCCTATAAATGTCCTGAGGATTCCCATGGACTTCCTCCAGAATCCGATGGATAATCATACGGAACCATATTGACGCTTGAAGTATTACTATCACCGGTAATGATCATTTTGATCAACATCATCGTCATCATTTTAAAGATCTCCAGGAATACGTTTATTATCCCCACTGGACCCCGAACTTTCTTATCCCCAGGGGTTTATTATCGGGAGCTCAGGGTTATTATGTCTCCTCTTATTGATTGTATTATTATTCGTATTACTAATACTCATGTTATTACTCCGTTTGTTATGATTATTTCTCCTCCTCCTCCTCCTCCGCCGCCGCCGCCGCCGGCCGCCTCCGCCTCCGCCTCCGCCACCTCTTCCTGCTCCTCTCGGGGAGACGTAAGACCCGGGTACGGGGGACTCGGAAATCCCCGACGAGGTCGTCAAAAAAATGACGAGGCCGAGCCTGCATTTTGACGAGGCCTCCCGCTGCAGACATCCCACAAAACTCCTCCTCGTCAAAATCCGAGTCGCGGTCGTCAAAAAAAAATGGCGAACCCGAGTCCTGGCAAACCCGGGTCTTACGCTCCCCCGATCCTCCTCCTGTTCCTCCTCATCCTCCTCCTCCGCCTGCTCCTCCTCCGCGAGGCGCTGGCTTCAGCACCCCAAGGGGGAGACGGCAGGGAGCAGATTGCGAGGATGCCTCGAGCGAGGCGCTGGCCTCAACACCCAAAGAAGGAGCCGCCGAGGAGCAGACTCTCTGGCTGTCTCGAGGGAGGTGCTGGAAGAAGGAGAGCGCAGGAGGAGGGAGAAGGGAGGAAGGAGAAAGAGAAGGGAAGGGGACAGGACAAGGAGCATGGTGAAGAGAGGGTGAGGGGCCTGCCCACCGCGTGTCTGTTTATGAGCTGTCGTAGTCGTCGTCGTCGCGGTCGTTGTCCATGATCGTAGCCGCCGCCATCGTCGTACCGGTCGTCCAATTGGACTCGAGTTCAGGCCCAGACACGCACAGCCAGGCACTCACACGGCGGGACGTGACAGAAAATGAGGTGCACCTGCGTAGGGGGATCCCTGCGTCAGGCAGTTTTCGCCGTGGTCGTGGTTCGCCCCTCCTCCGACGCACTACGCCTACCCCGGGCCTTAGCCCCAGCCCCCTCGCTTCCCCATCGTGCACGAGCCAAGGCACGCGCGTGACTTGCTCTGCTTGAGAGCCTGCCCGCCCGCTTTCAATGCGCCGCCCGCCCAGCCCCTGCCCGTCCGGGCGATCCACTGCTCGAAAGCCCGCCCAGCCCGCTCTTCACATCCGCCCCGCCCGACCCGCCCACTCGGCAGAGTCCGGCCGCCCACCCGACCCGCCCGTCAGGGCCCGTCTGACCGATCTTCTTGACTACCTACCAGACCACCCCAACCCAACCCGAAGACCCGAATTTCGGGTTGGGGGGGGTATGGGATCCATGCGTGTTTTTTCGATGTTCCCGGACCCCCCCCACTAGAAATCGAGGGTAAATCTGAGCCTTCGGGTTGGGTTGGGGTGGTTTGGTGGGTGGTGACTTCTCTGTACGGCCAACCCGCATGATAAGGACGCACGGTAAGGGTGCAAGGGCCTTGGAAGGCCATGTCGACACTTTGCGGACGGGGCGCGGCCAGCGAGAGCGGCCAAGGATGGGCCGAAGGGGAAGGACGCAAGGTAACCTCGGAAGGCTTGACTGTGCGGGTTGACTGTAGAGTCCGCTCGCCCGACCTTGTCCTGCGTACGCCCCCTGAGATCCTTCAACTCAGCGATCTGGCCCCTGAGCGTCTCCATGGCGACTGGGGAGGCGAGGATTACCGAACTGATGGATTTCGGTATGCCAGGACACCGAAAGCCATCAGTTCGGCAATCCTCGCTCGCCTCCCCAGTCGCCATCGAGACGCTCAGGCGCCGGATCGCTGAGCTGAAGGATCTCAGGGCTCTGAGGGCTCTGATAAGGCGGCCCAGTCGACGGTCCTGGCGCGCAGGCCGAGGGGGCCCGCCTCACGTCCGCGCCAGAGGAGGAGGAGGAGGAGGAGGAGGAGGAGGAGGAGGAGGAGGAGGAGGAGGAGGAGGAGGAGGCGTCCTTGGGGTCCTGCCACTCGGGCGTGACTTCTCCGCCCGCTCCGTGCGGTCGGCCGCCTGCCGGTACTGGGCGCCGGATGCCCGAGTGGCATCTGCTCGTGGGGCCCGAGGGGGCCGCTGCGGACTGCCTGCCCCGCGGTGGCCCCCTGGCGGCGCGCAGGTGGCTGGGTCGCCTGGGCTTCCGGGCGTTTGGCGCCCGCGTCCGAGAACGTGGCGAGGAAGAGCATGCGCCGTGCCCGAGCGGGGAACGGAAGCGCAACGTGCTGAAGAGTCTGGCCGTATCGTTACGCTGTGTCGAGCGCGGCCCAACTTCCAGCAGAACTGGCGATCGAGAAGCATGCGCCGCGCCCAGCCAGAGCGCAACCGTCAGGAACACAGCACTCTTGGTTTCTGAATAAGCGTGGGGGGGGACCCCCCCCCACGGGGGTCAACCTCGCCTCGTCGTCGCGCCGCGACGGGGATCGACGTGGGGCTGTCGGCGGGGGTGACGGCCCCCCGACGCTTATTGAGAAACTCGGAATAGGGGGACAGGCTTCTTAGAAGGAGGCGCTGCTTCTTATAAGGCGCGGGCATTACGTACATCTACGGAAAAGGCCCGCGCCTTCTGAGAAGCCTTCCCCCCTACCCCTGCCCCCTCTGCGCGTGGCCGAAATTCTCTGTGGAGGCACCCTGCGCTCTCCACTTCACCGTGGCTCCCTCGCCAGTCCTGCCACCGGCGGAGTCGCTGGAGCTTCGCGTCATCCTCCGCATCCTCCTCTTCCTCCTGTCCTGCCGCTCGGCTTGCCCCCGCTCGGACGCCCCTTCCCCACGCATCCGTCGGCCTCGTGCGTCCATCTCTGTTCTGCTGTCCACCAGATGATCCAGGCTGCTCCCCGATGGTCCTCACCGAGACGCAGGGCACACGCCCGAACGATGCCAGGTCGGGAAGCCCGGAGCACGCGACACCCTTCGTCGGAGAGCGCAGTAGTCTAGTCCTACGGTGAACGACCATAGCCTGCTTCACCTCAATGCGAATATGACATGGCAACCACACATCGGGGGCGGCCGAGAGGGGGGCGTCCAAGAGGGGGGGTCGCAAATCATGGCCAGGGGCATGTGCGCGGCCCAGGGGGGAGGACCGGGGACGCGTTGAAATAAGAAGAGGCGCCACGAAATCTGGGGAGATCTCATGGCCCCCGCCATGGTATCCACCCCCCCCATCTGGTCATAGAGGCCTCCTAGATGGGGTCGCAGTAGATGGGGTCGGCGGATCGAGCCGCATCGCCGATACATCGGCGATGCATCGGCGATGCATCGGCGACGCATCGGCGACGTCGGCGTGAAGCAAGTCGGGCTCCACATCGAGCCGCATCGCCGATGCATCGGCGATGCGGCGCGATCCTCCGACCCCATCTACTCGGACCCCATCTAGGAGGCCTAGAGGTCATCACCCCCCTCTTGGCCCGCCCCCGAAACCACGTGGGCGCCTCAACCGCTGCCGTGCGCCAGGAGAGGAGGAGGAGGAGAGAACGAGAAGGGAGGAGGAGGAGGAGGAGGAGAGGAGGAGGAGGGAGGAGGAGGAGGAGGAGGAGAAGGGAGGAGGAGAGAGGAGGAGATGAGGAGGAGAGGAGGAGGAGGAGGAGGAGGAGGAGGAGTAGGAGGAGGAGGTCGGGGGGCTCTTGCTCGGCGCCGCGGCGCTCGCCGCCCGAAGCCCGGCGCTCGCCCCCGACGCCGGGCGCGGCCCGCAGAGACCCCCGAGGCCACCCGCGCGGCGCGGCGCGGCGGGGGCGGGCGGGGCCGGGCAGCTCGGGCGCTCTCGCGCTGCAGCCGCCTCCGGTGCTCGGAGCGGCGACGACACCAGACCCCCTCCGCCGCCTCCTCCTCCTCCTCCTCCTCCTCCTCCTCCTCCTCCTCCTCCTCCTCCTCCTCCTTTCGGGGAGACGGAAGACTCGGGTACGGGGGACTCGGGTTGGCCCGACGGGGCCATCGTAAAAATGACGAGGCCCAATCTGAAATTTGACGCGAGCTCCCGCTGCAGACATCCCACGAAAACCGGACCGTCAAAATCCAGGACGCGCTCGTCAAAAAAAGTCGGCAAACCCGAGTTCTGGCTTACTCGGGTCTTGCGTTCCCCCGATCCTTCTCCTCTCGCGCTGCAGTCGCCCCTCGCCAGTGCTCGGAGGGGCGACGATCCCAGGCCCCCTCGTTGTCGTGTAAACGCCGCAGCGCGAAGCGTTTCGCTCTGACTTCGGCATCTGGGGGCCCTCCCCAGGCCGCAGGGCCGTCAAGACACAACTCGGGAGGAGAAGAGCTGGTCCCAGGGAGTGGGTCGAGACCCCTCCATGGGGGTCGACGTCATGGAAAAACCACCACGTCGGGGGTCTGGGACGGGGGCGAACAGCCCAGGCGGGGGGGAGGGGGGGGGGGCCATCCACGTGACCAGGGCGCCAACGGTGCATATGTCTTCGGCGTGGCTCCCGGAAGGGTGCGTGTGGAGTGCCCGCCCCTGTGCCCCTCCTCCTCCTCCTCCTCCTCCTCCTCCTCCTCCTCCTCCTCTCCTCCTCCTCCTCCTCCTCCTCCTCCTCCTCCTCCTCCTCCTCCTCCTCCTCCTCCTCCTCCTCCTCCTCCTCCTCCTCCTCCTCCTCCCCGGCGGAGGGCCTGGAAGCACCAGCTTGACCGGCCCGGGGCAGTACAGGAACGGCTGGATGGGGAAGCAGCGCGAGGCGCACCGGCTCTGGGACTCGCGGTCGCTGCTCTCCTGCCCCCCCCCCGCTCCTCCTCTGCTCTCGGCCTTGCCATGAGAGGGATCCTCCTCCTCCTCCTCCTCCTCCTCCTCCTCCTCCTCCTCCTCCTCCTCCTCCTTGTCGAAACTGGGGGCTTCCCCCCGCTGGACGGCACTGGGGCCTGGGAGAGGCCCCGCGAGCGCGGAACGGGCGGAAATGCTGACTCAGTGCCCCTCTCCCTCCACCCCTCCCTCCATTTGCTTCGCTGCGATGTTTGCTGCACAACCTCCGCCGAATCATGAGGGCTCCAGCGTTCGCATCGGGCACCTTCCGTGAGATCTGACGCTGCAAACAAAACGCAACATCGCAAAACATCGCGACGGGAGCCCTGGACCCCATCTTTTCTGCATGATTTTTTGAGCCGGATCGATATGTGAGGGTCCCGGGGCCCGAAATTGAGCGAAAACGCCTGTTGCGAAAAAATTGCAACGCCCGTTCCCTTCGTGCCGAGCGGAGGTGCACCTCAACGCCACCCTTCCTCGGGGGGCCCATCTCTTCGACGGGGATCGGAGGGAGTGCTCCTCCTCCTCCTCCTCCTCCTTCTCCTCCTCGTCCTCCTCCTCCTCCTCCTCCTCCTCCTCCTCCTCCTCCTCCTCCTCCTCCTCCTCCAGCACACCCCCGGGGCGAAACCCTCTTGGGGGAGGTTTTCGGCCGTCTCGTGGCCCTCTGCAGGGCCAATTAGGCCGTCTTTGGGCGATCCTGGGTGCCTCTTCGACCGTCTGGGGACGTCGAAGGCCAGGGAAGGCGAGATTCCTATCACGCCAAAAACCACACTCGGATCCACGATTCGGGTCTCGCGGGACCCTCTTCGGAGGCACCCCTCGGGGCTGGCGAGGGCCCCGCGGGGGCGCGGCAGCGAGAGCGAGGCGTCCCGCGGCCCGCTCGGAGGCGGAAGGCATCGTTTCACTCGCGGCCACAACGGGGGGGGCGGGGGACGGGGGGGGGGCATAGCGTGGCGCCCCCACCCCCACCCCCCAGACTGTGGTGCCGGACGCACTGCCGCAGTGCCGGGACGCACCGAGGGCGGGAGCGTTGCGTGATGAGGGGGGGGAGGAAGGGGAGGGGGCATAGCGCGCGTTATGGCCCAGCGGGTGTGTATATATATATATACACACAATATCAGAGTGAGGGGGCCGAGCGGTCATTCATTGTCCCTGGGTGCGTTGCTGAAAAGGGAATCCTTGGTGAGAATAATGCTTGTTGTTGGTGGTGTTGTTGGTGTCATTGTTGTTGTTGGGCACCGCAGACTGCGTAGATACATGCTTGCAAGATGATAGGGCAACCAGGTATGCAAAAGATGGGGTCGCGCCTGTAGGTCAAGGGATCCTAAGAAGCCTTGGACGCAGGATGCAGTAAGAGTAGGTTGGCCGAAGAGTGCAGCAATTCTTGGGCTGCTGTCCATGATGTTTTGGCCAACCCAAACCACGCTGGCACTACAACTCCCGACCCACAACCCCCTATAAACTCCACGCCTCCCATCCCCAAGGCCAGAGTGAGGCTGGCGGTGATGCATGCTTGTGGGACGCCTGTATGCTGGCCCTGTGGGCTGGCCTCTCTGCGCCTGTGTAAAAACAGGCTGGCCAGAGATGCTAATGCAACTGAGTGTGCAAAAGATGGGATCTCGCCTGTCTGTAGGTCAGGGGGTCCCGAAACGGCCTTGCGTGCAGGATGCAGAAAGACGAGGTTGGCCGAGTAGTGTAGCAGTTGTTGGGTTGCTGTCGAGGGCTTTTTAGCTAAACCCAAACCATACAAGTACTGCATCTCCCGACCCACAACCCTCGACAACAAGAACCCCCGCCGCCCCGCCCTAAGGTCAGAGAGAGGCTGGCGGTGATGCATGATTGCCGGGTAATGATAATATGAACGCCTGTGGGCTGCCCCTGTGGGCTGGTCTGTCGCCGCCTGTTTAGATACAGGCTTGCAGGAGCTAGGGCAAATCAATATGCGAAAAAATGGGGTCTCGCCTGTAGGTCAGGGGATCCCAAAGTAAAAAGCCTTAGGTGCAGGAAGGCACGTGGAGCAAGCGTAAGCTTTGGCACTTCTTGGGCTGCTATACCCTGAGTTGTTTTGGTTTACCCCGATCCGCCTGGACCAGGGGCCACGTGCTTGTTGTAAACTCATGTCTGGTTTAGCACGAAACCATTGTGACATCGGGCGAGGCTGGCGCAGTGCTGGCTGGCCTGTACACGGCAGCGTCGTCCTATGCAATGGATGTCCTTTTAAAGAATGTTGTACAACGATGGCTGCTGACTGTGCGCTTTGCACGAAGAGTCAGGCTGAAACCCTCACATCCTCCTCACGCCTCCCTTCCACACGGTCAGAGTAGGGCTGGCCGCGATGCTTGCAAAATGTCAGGGCAACAAACACACTGTCGCGCCTGTAGGTCAAGGATCCCGAAGTAAAGGCATTTGGCGCAGGATGCAGCAAGATGAGGCTGGCCGAACAGTGTTGCAATTATTGGGTTGCTGTCCAGGGTTTTTGAGCTAACTCGAAACAGTACAAGCTTCAACTCCCGACCCACAACGCCCAGTCAAGAACGCCCTCCACCCATCCCCAAGGTCAGAATGAGGCTGGCGGTGGCGCATGGTTGCCGGGTAATAAAAAAATGCCCATAGGCTGGCCCTGGCCTGTCACAGCTTGTGCAGATAGAGGCTTGCAAGAGGCAGAAGCAAACGAGGGTATGGAGGAGTGGGGTGACGGTGCCTGTCAACGCAAGCATAGTATGGCGAAATGAGTGGCAGCGGGCGGTGCCACGTGTGCCAGCAGCATTGGAAGGAGATGGGAGTACTGTATCCGTTGTAGCTTGCCCCTAGGCCAGCCTAGTGGAGGGAGGGAGGGAAGGTAAGTTGTCCACGTTCTGCGGTAATCGAAGCACAAGTGGCACCTGTGGTCGAAGTCGTGGTATTGCCTCGTATGATACCGCTGTTGTGAATTGTCGTATGCTGTAGATCGCTCATGCATTGCTGTTGTTGTCGTGTCGGTTGACCTGCGGCATGGGTTTCGGAGCTTAGGCGTGGCATTGCCTTGTACGGTGGTGCTTCCTTGAAGGGTGCGTCTTGGTGGCTGCTGCGCGTGCGGAGGCTGGCGAGGTATTGATCGTACCGCGTATGGTGCGAGCGAAATGTGCCGATGTACTCGTGGAAGCGCGGGTCCCCAGTCTTGTGTACGAAGATGCGTCCGCGGCTGTTCGTCACATTGTGCTGCACATAGATAGCGTGTACAGGAGGACTCCTGGCGTACTTGAGCTGGAAGTATATCTGTAAGGTGGCGTATGTCTGCGGCGCGAGGCGGTGCATCGGTACCTCTTGTAGCCATCGCTGCGTCAGAATGTCCTCGTATGGCGGGCAGGCGATGGGTAGTTTGAGTATTGGAGGTGGTGGGTGCACTGGTATGGCGGCCTTTGCTGTAGGTGACCGTGTGGTAATAGCCTTGGTCTGTGGCATTGCAGGTGTGTCTGCGGTTGAGCTGTGGATGGTGTGGATGGCCTTCGTAAGGGGCGGTGGTTTGTTGATGAAGTAAGTGGATGGTACTGGTGGTGTTTTTTTGCCTGGTGGTGTATGATTGGTCGGAGGTGGTGCAGGAGGCTCTGCGTGCATGTGGGTGTTCTCGTTGTTGATTGCTCTCCTCCTCCTCCTCCTCCTCCTCCTCCTCCTCCTCCTCCTCCCCTCCTTCTCCTCCTGATCCTCCCCCTCCTCTCCTCCTCCTCCTCCTCCTCCTCCTCCTCCTCTCCTCCTCCTCCCTCCTCCTCCTCCTCCCTCCTCCTCCTCCTCCTCCTCCTCCTCCTCTTCCTCCTCCTCCTCCTCCTCCTCCTCCTCCTTCTCCTCCTCCTCCTGATCCTCCCCCTGTGCCGGGCCCGCCGCTCCCATCCTCATCTTGCGGAGGCTGCTCGGGGTCCCTGCCCGACATGGCGCCCGGCCAGCCCCTGGCGGGGTCCTACAGACCCCGAGGGGCTCGGCTCCGCACGGGAAGGCGGACGAGGGGGGAGGGGGAGGGGCGAAGTGCGCGTCGGCCTCGCGCTCTGCGCGCCGTTGCCATCGTCGTAGTGGGTAGGGGAGGGGGGGGGAGGGGAGGGGGAGGGGAGGGGGGAGGGGAGGGGGAGGAGAGAGGAGGAGAGGAGGAGGAGAGGAGAGGAGGAGGAGGAGGAGGGGGGGGGGGGAGGGGGGATCCGGAGAGCAGAGCCAGGACGCATCCACGGTGCTGCACCGCGCCCTCCCGTCCCAGGTCCCAGGCCTCGCGTCCTCTTCGGCACGCCCTGTGGCTGCGACCAATCGCCTCCTGGAGAGGCGGGCGTCCTATTGGGCCGACCTACCAGACCACCCCAACCCAAGACCGAAGACCCGAACTTCGGGTTGGGGGGGATATGGGCTCCATATGTGCTTTTTCGATGTTCCAGGACCCCCCCCCCACTAGAAATCGAGGGTAAATCTGAGCCTTCGGGTTGGGTTGGGGTGCGTTGGTGGGTGGTGACTATGGGCCTGCCAATTCAAGCAGCGAGGGCCCGCCCAGTTTTGACGGGAGCCGCCCTTCACACTGCAGGAAGGCAGAGGAAGTTGAACCCAACAATTCTCAGGGGCCGCCCTCACTCCGTCGACCTCTTGCGCAGTGAGCGCCTGGCCATCAGAGATAAAGAAATCTCAGGCGACGGCCCCCTTCCGAAAAGGAACCGCCCTCCGTCACTGGTAACTGTTCTACGAGTGGGAACCTGATAGCCTGTGAAGACGTCTCAGGCGAAACGCCCTGCCTGCCCTACCAACACTTCTGGTGCTACGACGAGGAAGGGTCATTCGAAAGGAAGGGTGGCTGGGGCGGGGAGGAGAGGGAACGGGGGGAGGAGGAGGGAAAGCGGCAGGGGGGCTTACCTGTGTATTCGGAATGCCTTCGTGTCTTAAATATCAGAAATGGCATGGTCCTGGCGCTTAAACATCGTCAACAAATCAAGAAACGCATTCGGTTCCAGAAGCTGTGTGCCGTGACTGACGGCTCCGGCAATTGGCGTCATGCTGGACAAGTTATTGTGTGCGTATCCTGCCATCTGAAAGGCCATCCAGCAGGTTTTGCATAACGGATGACCGTTGGGCAGTGCCCATCGCAGATGAGCTTGTCCACTTCAGATTCGCGTGGGCATCCCGCTTCAGACAGTAAGGCAGTCAACTGATCACAGAAGAGGGAAAGGGAAAAGAGGGGGAGGAAAGGAAGGAAAGGGATGGAGACGGGAGATCACAAGGGGAGCGGGAGGAGGGGATGAAGGCTGAGGTAGCAGATGCAGGAGTATATGCAAGCTTGCCCGCAGATAGGGTCACGAGTTGAAACAGAGTAGTGTTATGAAAAGACTGGAGGGTGTAGGATGATCGGTGTGAGCATTGGGCAAGTCAATACGCTCACGCTGATAACACCAGGCGACTGATACCAATTCATAGAGGGTGGTTCGTCCGTGTTCATTCAGTTCAGGTAGGCGGGGAAATTCTGAATAACATGATCAGGGCAAGAAAGAGAAAGCAAGGGCAATACAGCACAGAAACATATTTCTTACAGGATCAAAACAAAAGTTGCGACAATCAACTGGGAAAAGGGAAGCGGACCCCCCCCAGGAAGCGAATGACGGACGACGCAAGCTGCACAATGCGCAGCAAGAACTGACGTGGCATTGGTCACTGACGCCTCGAAGGCCGTTCGACACTGAACGATCGCAGCCTCTCGGTAACGCAAATCGCTCGGCATCGGCAGGTTCCGTGCCTCTGGCGGCAGTCACCCGTGGACACGCTCGTTGGGGTCGCCGCCGCGTCGAAACACTCTCATTCACTCTCTCTCTCTCTCTCTCTCTCTCTCTCTCACGCACACACGCCGCTGCTTTTGTTGTCGCCGTTCAGCCGGCCGTAGGAAGCGCCATCAGCGCACGGGCCCCCCAGCGCCCCCCGCGGCCCCTCCTGGATGGGCTCGAAACGCGCGACGCACAGGGGATTGGCGCGGGGGTCAGGGGGGCAGTCTCGGGACTGTCGCTGGCGGACCCCCTCGCCGTCGCCCAAGCGCTGTCGTCGGCAGACGAAAAGGCTGGGAGCGCTCATCATTCCAGGCAGGAGATGGCCGCCTCCCTCAGCGTCCAACATGTCCAACCCATGCATTCGTCAAAGTTTAACTCCAACGGACGCATCTCCAACCTTGCGGGTCCTGATACGAACCAGGGTGACGACTTACCGCCCTCGGGACGCTCGTCGGCCTCGGGGGGGGGCTCGGACCAGGGCAACCGGGCGGGGCGGCCAAAACCTGCTCATGCTCCGCGGGGGCGGCGCCAGGTGCCGACTCCCGCGCAAGAACGCCGCGCCCCGATTCGAATCGATTCAGAGACCCCAGGGGCGACACTGCCGAACTCTGAACAACATGCTGCTGCTGGAGAGTTCCTCCTGCAGGCGGCAAGAGGCCAAAGCAGAGGGGCGGGCAGGCAGGCGCGCAACAACATCACCTGGGCGTGAGAGGCCCAAGCCGACACCGAGGGGCGTGAGCTGCCCCGCGCACGTCGACATGGCCTCCAATACAGCAGAAACCAAGTCATATACAGCGGGGGCCCGACCACAAGAAACCTTCCACGAGAAGAACAACCCTGAGACCTCAGGACGTCAATTGATTTTTGGTGGAACGTCACGAATTCCACAGCAAAACCGCCCAAACCAAAGAAACCCAGGGCAGCCGGGAGGCAACTAAGGCGTTTCTTGGCACGGGTCTCCACTGTAAGGATAACCGAGCCGTGTGAATGGGAAGCAACCGCCGAACGGCTGCGCGCGCAGAACGCAAGGGCGCGCACGACCGACCACCACACACGCAGAGGCCCGCAGGAACGGCCGGGAGGCAGTGCGGCTGAAGTGGCCCGAGAGTGCGTGGGCACACCACACCACACCACACACACGCACACACACTTTGGCTCACACGATCGCATTTGTTTAGCTGCCCCCCCCGGCCTCCCCTTGCTAGACATAGATGAGCGCCATAGCTGCTGATGGCCCCTCCCTTGTGGCGGCGGCTGCGCAAGCGGCGATCCAGGAGCACGCGCCGAAGCGCACTGTTGCTGCTGCGGCTGCAGCGGTTGCGGGCACTGTGATGTCTGCGGCCGTGCGGCCCTCCTCTGCGCCAGCGACTCTGCGCAAGGAGCGAGCTCATGATCCACAGGGCAAAGCTGAAGACCCCGATGATCCTGCTCAATTGTTGGAGAAACTTAGAGCTGTGCGTCGAACCCAACGTTCACGAAAGAGGGAGAAGCGCCGGACGGCCAAGCAGGCCATGATGGCCACAGATGGTCCAGCCTCTCCTCTTCCTCCTGATGGCCTTCAGCCTCGAGTTGCGACCATTCCACATCTATCAGGTGCAGCCGGCCAAAGCGCAGACCTCGGGGGAAGTCTTGCTGCAGAACCCGCTCTGGCACCTGCTCTACGTCCGGACCGCTCTCGTTCACCCCCGCATCCCGGACGAACCACCTCTGATCAGCACGCCGCCGGTTTAGCCCCGCCTTCCGTAGCGGGCACACTGCGACGAGCTGAGACAGCAGATGAGGCGAGTTCTTGCCACACTCTGGGGAGGTCTCTTCCAGCGTCATCTGTTCCAGACCCAGATCATTCCCAATATCGGGAGGATCCGAAAGGCGTTTCGGCTGGGAAGCCGTCCTTTGGCCGTGGTGAAGGCGCCGGCGGTTCTAAAGCCAGTCGACCTGAGCCTTACACGGGACAGAGAAGGAAATAGCCTGCTTTCTTCTCCGTTTGCGCGGTAGCCATCCATGTTGCCGCTCCCTTACGCGTTCATGTATCCAGTTGGGTGGCTGCATACGTCGAGCATTATGCACACTTCTTGAATCTAGTACTACAAGTTCTTGAGGCAGTACATCTTCTGAAGGGTGTTGTTGTTTTCCTCTGCGGTTTCGTATTCCGAATGCGAGCTCCTCTTTGGCAGCGTTTGGCTGCTACAGGCGTCAATTTGCCTCACTCGTTTGTTTTTCCAAAGGTCAGGCAGCCCCTGACTATATCCATACACACACATGCACACACACACACACTTGTTTGAGCGGCGCGGTCGGGCGCAGCGCCACGCCGGATGAAGTGCAAACAAAAACACACACACACACACGCACGAACGCACAGACACACACACACACACACACACACACATACATACATACACACACACAAGCACACACACACACACACACACACACACGCACGCACGAGGCGCAAGGGCAGGGGTGGGTGCGCAGGGGCATGACAACGCGACCAGGGCGGCGGAGCGCCGGAGTCCCCAGGGGGGGCGCAGGGGCGCCGAGGAGAAGGAGATGATGATGATGATGATGATGATGATGATGATGATGATGATGAGTATGGTGATGATGATGACGATGATCATGATCATGAGAATGGTGATGATGATGATGGTGATGAAGATGATGGTGATGATGATCATGATGATGATGGTGATGATGGTGGTGATAGTGATGATGGTGATGATGATGGTGATGATGGTGATGTTGATTATGCTGATGATGGTGATGATGATGGTGGTGATGATGATGGTGGTGATGGTGATGATGATGATGATGGTGATAATGATGATGGTAATGATGATGCTGATGGTGATTATGATGATGGTGATGATGACTATGATGATGATTATGATGATGATGATGATGATGATGATGATGATGATGGTGATGGTGATGGTGATGGTGATGATGATGACGATGATGATAACGATGATGATAATGATGATGGTGATGATGATGGTAATGATGATGATGATGGTGATGATGATGGTGATGATGCTGGCGATCATGATGATGATGATGGTGATGATGATGATGATGGTGATGATGGTGATGGCGATGATGATGATGATGATGATAATGGTGATGATGATGATGATGGTGATGGTGATGATGATAATGGTGATGGTGATGGTAATGATGATGATGATGATGATGATGGTGGTGATGATGATGATGGTGGCAATGATGATGCTGATGATGGTGATGCTTACGATGATAATGATGATGATGATGATGATGGTGATGGTGATGGTGATGATGATGATGATGATGGCGATGATGATGACGGTGGTGATGATGGTGATGATGATGATGGTGATGATGATGCTGATGGTGAGGGTGATGATGAAGATAGAGATGATGATGATTGTGATGACGATGGTGATGATGATGATAATGCTGATGTTGATGATGGTGATGAAGATGGTGATGATGATGCTGATAGTGGAGATGCTGATGGTGATGGTGATGATGATGCTGGTGATCATGATGATGATGCTGATGATGATGGTGATGATGATGATGCTGATTATGACGATGATGCTGATGCTGATGCTGATGCTGATGCTGATGCTGATGCTGATGCTGATGCTGATGCTGATGCTGATGCTGATGCTGATGCTGATGCTGATGCTGATGATGATGATGATGATGATGATGATGATGATGATGATGATGATGATGATGATGGTGGCTGAGGAAAAGGAGGAGGAGGAGGGAAAGGAGAAGGAGGAGGAGGAGGAGGAGGTGGAGGAGGAAGAGGAAGAGGAGGAAGTGGAGGAGGTGGAGCAGGAGGAAGAGGAGGAGCGACCCCTGGGCGGCAGAGGGGCTCTGTGGCTCCGGGCTGCAGGGCGTGGGCGAGGATGCCAGGCTCGGCTCCCCCCCCTCCCTCCCCTGAGGTGCCCGGCGCTCGAGAGGCGTCCAAAGGGGCCCTCGAGACACAGAAATAAATGCACACTGATCCCATGGATTCCCGATATTTTCCGATGTTTGCTGGGCTTCCCATATCTTCCCATATTTTCTACATGTTCCCATACTTTCACATATGTCCATATTTCCCCCCCCCCCACACTTCCCATATTTTCCCATATGTTCCCCAATGTTCCCATATTTCCGCCTTCTGCCCACTTCCCATATTTCCCTCTATTTCCTGGGGAATCGACGATGAACTGTGTCAGTTTGTTGTTGTCCCCTCGTCTGCGCCGTCGCCCGACAAAAGGGCCCGACCGACCTGGCACCCGCAAGCGTCGCGACTGCGCTTGGGAGGGGCGGGCAGGAGACGGGATCTGAAAAGGACGAGGATGATGGTGGTGAGGAGGATGAGGAGGAGGAGGATGAGGAGGAGGAGGAGAACGTACGCAAGGCAGGGCAGCGTTTCCCGCCCAGGGGCCGCGGGACGCCACGCGGCAGCGAGGCGTGCCCGTGCGGTCCGCAGATCGGGGAATGAGAAGGAGAAAAAGGCCCTCTCAGAAGGCGGCGAGACTCCTCAGAAGTCATCGCGCCTTCTGAGAATTGGTCTGTGCGTCTTCGGGGAAGGCTCTCGGGACTTCTCAGATGGCCGGGGGACTTCCGAGCCTTCTGAGAAGGCCCGCTCCTTCTCATTTCCTCCCATCGCTCGCCGCCGAGTAAAGCCCGAAGCTGCGCGTCGTTAGCCGCAGGCTAACACACGCACAGACACACACA
>CAUYUJ010003408.1:32037-34537 GCA_963575745.1 Prorocentrum cordatum | reverse complement strand
GCAGTGTTGGAGCCTCTGGAGGCTCTCTGGGCCTCGTGAGGGGTACCCTGGAGGTAACCGCAGCCTTTCTGTAAGAGCCGGGGGCACCTCGGGCCAGGGCCGACCTTGGCAACTCCCGACCCTTGCGGTACCAGCCTTTTTTTGTCACTGCGCAGGAGTACGATCGGACGGCCAGGTGCAGCGGCACGACCTCGGAGAACGAGGGTGCGAGCGGACCAGTGGTCCGGCGAGGGCCGTGCCTGCGACTGTCGAGGAAAGTCCGAACCGCGGTTCGCCAGGCCGTGCAGTCCCCGGCCTGGCGAGCTCTGCGCTTTTACGCACGAGCAGCCCCGCCGATCCATGCAGAGCGGCAGCGGCCTGCGAATTTGTCGCCTGAGCTCCGCCCGCTGGCCCGTCCTCCTCGCCCTCGACTTCCGCGCGCGCCAGGTGCAGAGCACAGCTCAGGACTCGTGCGTCCGAAGTCTCGACAGAATCGGCTCCCCACTTCGAGGTCACAAGCCAAGTCGGCGGCAAACCACAGAAGCCGCGGCCCCGTCCCGCCCAAGACGCGTGTCCTCCTCTCCGATCTCCTCCCCCGCCCCTTCCTCACTCCTCCGTCTCCTCCGTTCCACCTCCCCCCTCCTCCCCTCTCCTCCTCCGCATCATGCTCTACTGCTCCTGCAGCTCCTGCTCCTGAAACCATATTCCTTGCAATGAACCCACCCCTGTCGCATCATGAAACGTGTTGCTGGGGCGGGTTTGACGTTTCGCCTGAGACGTCCTCGCCGTCCACGGCTTTGAAAATTAAACATTCCAACTGTTACACATGTGAAGGGCGAGTGGCTTCCATAACGCGGATCTCGCCCTGGCGCCGTGCGCGAGCGCCTTAAAAACGCAACTTGCGCAGATGAGGGTGGCTCGATTTCAAAATGTGCTCTCGCCATTTCGCCCCGTGTGCTGGTCTAAAATAAAAAACAGCTCCACGGATCGAGTGCGGTTCATATTCCAAATAGCGTTTGCATGAGTATGAAATTGAGCACACGGATGGAGGGCTGCCTTTGCAAAACTGGGCTCTCGCCTAATCCATCCTCAACATGTATTACCATGAATATACAAGTCGTGCAAATTTGCACGGCGGGATGGCGTTTCCTCTTCAAGACGGGGCTCATGTGTGTCACTGTCGATGTCGCTCTTTGCCGATGCTGTGTCAGCGATGTCTCTGCCATCTGCATTGTGTGCATCCCCGCTGTCAGGGAGGCAGAACGAAAGAAAAGAGATGGAGATAGATAAGGGAGCAGGGATTCAGACAATTTGCCTGAGGAGGGAAAGGGGGGAGGGAGGATAGAGGAAGAAGGCAATTGTGTATATGCCGACATGGGCATGCGGAGGGCAGAGGCAGGAGGGATGTGGTGAGGAGGAGGAGGAGGAGGAGAAGGAGGAGGAGGAGGAGGTGGGGCGCGACGCTGCTGATTCAAAACAAGGACCAAGCTCAGACCGGATGGTTGGGAAATATGCTCCTGTTGTTTTCGAAGAGTTGGGAATCTTCACATGCGTGGGCTTCCATAAGCTTCAGACGGCCTTGAAGGCGATGGCCTCAAGATTGCCCAAAAAGGCCCCAGATAATCCTTCAAGATGACCTCAAGACAGCCCAAGAACGCCCCTAGACGGCCCAAAGAGAACCTCGAGATGGCCCAAGAGGGCCTCCAGAGGGACGCAATCGGCCTTAGAAGGCCCCTGGAAGCCCAAGACGGCTCCAAGACGACCCCACGACGGTCCCAAGAGACCTCGACGGCCAAGAGGTCCCCAAGACGGTCCAAGACGGTCCCAAAGTAGGTACCCTGGAGGCCCTCAGCGGCCCCCAAGAGGCCTCAGAAAGCCAACGAGAGGCCCTGCAGGGGCCCCCAGGAGGTTCCCAGGAAGCCCCTGGGAAGCCACTAGACGGCCGCAAGAGGCGGGAGTCCACAACGGCTGCGGGAACGCATAGTCCAATAGCTTTGAGAGACTTTAGCCCAACGCTGGGCCGCATGGGCGTTTCCAAATTCAGGGGGCGACGGTGGTTCGCCGTGTGCGTCTTCGATGAAAGTCTCTGGTAGAAGATTCTGGGCTGCCTCCCGCCCCGTGCCTTGATCGACCGGTTCGGCAGCCGTGTCCTCTCCCAGCGCTGTAAATTCCCCTGCTCATCCATGCATTTATCCATGCTTCGTGTTCAGTTTGTCTCGGTTTTCCTTGACTACAGACTGAAGCTCGAGTGCGCAGGCTGCCCAAAGACTTGAAGGCTTGAGCGGCAAGCGCTGGCGTGCACTGGCGGTTTTGAGTTCCCCTGCCAGCCCCGAGTACACCACCGGAAAGTGAGCCCGCAGGCAACGCTGTGTGTGCGCGCACTCCGCCAGTGAGGGCACCTCTCAAGTAAATTGCCTCCTCCTCCTCCTCCTCCTCCTCCTCCTCCTCCTCCTCCTCCTCCTCCTCCTCCTCCTCCTCCTCCTCCTCCTCCTCTCCTCCCCCTCCCCCTCCCCCTCCCCCT
>CAUYUJ010003408.1:22500-31937 GCA_963575745.1 Prorocentrum cordatum | reverse complement strand
ATCATCATCATCATCATCCTCCTCCGCCTCTCTCCTCCTCCTCCTCCTCCTCCTCCTCCTCCTCCTCCTCCTCCTCCCCACGGCGGACCCGCCGGCCCTCGAGGCGCCGAGCCCGGCGGCGGAGGCGCGCAGAGCGGCCCGCGCAGGGGGCGCCGCGTGCGGTCCACGCGGGTGCTTCCCGCCCGCGGTGTCCAGGGCTGCGCCCCCGGCCGGCACGTCGCAGTCGCCACGCGCCCGCAACGAGTCTTGGCGTGGTGGATGCCACGACAACGGACACTCTGACAATCCTACCTGTGAATGAAAAGCGTGTTAAGATGTGCAAAACATGTTCTAAAAATGCTTCAAACATGGTTTTACATGCTTAAAACATGTTTGAAGCATCTTTTAGGCATCTGGAAATTATTCGGCAGCATGCTGCCTCTCCATGATCCGGCTTCCACAACTCTTGGCGCGTCGCCCCTCCTGCAGAGAGAGCCTGCCTTCGCGTTCCAGCGCCCGTCTCCCGGGCGGAGGACTCACAGCTCTCCGACCCATAGAACACGCGGCGCGAAGCGCGGTCATCTTTCTGAGCTCCCGCGAGGTACCCAGAGCATTTGCCGTCGCTCGGACGTCCATTCCCCGTGCATTTTTCGAATTCGTGAGTGTATTTTTTGCCAAATGATCAAGGATGCTCCTCGATGGTCCTCGCCGAAGGAAAAATGAGAAAGGCCGAGCGCTGCCAAGAGCATGCTCGACTGCACGCTTGGCCTCGCTGGCAGTGGACGTCGCTCCCCACGGCTCGGGGATGGCACGGCCTCCCCTCTCCCATGCTAGGGGGCCACCTGCGAACCCTACACCTACCCCCCACGACTTCTGAGGGGGAGGGTGGGGTTCGCTTCGTACAGGGCAGTTCTTAATACATGGGATTTAAAAAAAACATCTGATTTTAATGCATGATCAATTCAGGAATAGATTTATGCATGAACTCATCGTTGTTTCTAAAAACTAAATCCCTGCATTTTTAATACATGATCCGCACGCGGAGCATGTATTGAAAACGGCACTGTATGTGGACCCCTACACCCTCCCCCTCAGAAGTCGTGGGGGGCAGGGGAAGGGTTCGCATGTGGACCCCTACTTCTCCCGTCCGCTCTGCCGTACCCTCCGCTCCTGCTCAACGGCCCGCCCAATCCCCGCGCGCATGGCGGAAGAGAGAGGTGGAGCGAGCAGCTTGGCGCCAGGTTATCCGTGGAGCTATTAGCTCCCCATCGGAGGCCTCCGAAAGCGCGGCACACTCTTCTGACCACCTACCAGACTACCCCAACCCAACCCGAAGACCCGCATTTCGAGTTGGGCGGGGTACGGGCTTCATACGTTTTTCAATGTTCTCCGACCCCCCCGGAATGGACGGCAAATTGGGGCCTTCGGATTAGGTTGGGTTGGTTTGGTAGGTGGTGATCTTCGGGGGGAGGAAAGAGAGAGGACAGAAAAGGGAGGAGTGAAAAAGTGAGGAGGCAGTGCACGGGAAGTCTTCGCGGGAAAGATGAAAAGATCTTAAAAGCCCGATCCGGAACAGTTGAGCCAGATTCGACCCGCTCGAACAAGTCCAAGAATAAGCTGGATGCTGTGGGATTGATAGACTGGATTTCGACGGTTTCCACGACGGAAATACCAGCGCCGATGCCACATTCAACCTCCCAAGAGTTGCCACCGAGAAAACGGAGATTCTGGCTTCATAGGCTCCGCTGCGGTAGCATGGCCGTCCTTGCAAATCTCTAAGGGATAAGAACGTCGCAGCGTGCAGAGCTGAGCTGAAGAGGTTGCGTCACACTAATAATGAATCTACCCCAGGTGGAGTCACCTACTTGGGCGCACTGCCAGGCAAACTGATCCATATGATTGAATAGTATGCCAGCACTGTGACACCAAACAGCCACCGCAGCACCAACCGCGGAGTTTGCCCCACGGAGCCAGTAAGTGGGGGGGCAGAAGCGATGCGAAATCACCATTGCCCATAAGGATCTAAACACCAACCCCGGATTGCGCGGCGCCCCAGGGGGCAGAGCCAGTTGGGTAGGGTGGGGGGAGGGGGAAGCCATAAGAAGTCATGATGATTTGTTGAGGTCCAGGCACCAACCGCGGATTGCGCCCGACGGGGCCGGGTGAGGGGGGGGAAGTCGAGGGTACCCATGGAAACCCACGGAGACGCAAGCACTCACAGGAAAGTGCGGGCCAGCTTCTTGCACCGCAAATAATAATAATCCCTAGGTGAAGGCAATGTGTCGCGAATAGATGATTGACAGAGCCTGATACAGAAGCACACACGAGCAAGCCTTATCATGGCAGTATTAAAGGTCGGTGCCATGTAGGCAGTGCCAAAGCACGAAGTCGATCGATTACTGTTTGAGCACGCTAACAAGAATGATGGGGAGAGATTGAACTATCTGGCGCATCATGGAACGACTCCTCCACACCCACATCGTGCTACTCCCTGCCCCCCCTCCTCGGTCTGCGGCGCTGCGGCAGCGCAGTATGGAAGGTGTGTTAAATGGTGCGCACCGTGCCTCCCATAAGCCGAGATGGCTGCAGCCCAGCCCACGCCCTCGCGACGTGCGCGCAAACCTTTCAACTCCCAATCCTGATCCTGCCCCTCCGAGACACATCGACCCGGGGCCCAAGAGCGATCGAGAAGCCGCGCCCGTCCGACAACGAAAGAAGGCTGCCCCTCTCTGCTCGTCCGTTCAGTTTTCCGTTTCGCCCACGCGCCCCTCAGATCCCCCCCGCGCTATGGTCCTCGTCGCGCCGCAGCGACACTCTGCACAACGCCCCCCCTTCCCCGCAACCTGCGCGCAAAAGTGCCGGCAAGTGCTGTCACCACCATCACCACCGTCAGCACGGATCTCCATGCACTGTCATGGCCCCATTGTTTGGTCTGGTGCACAACGCACGGCCACCAACCATGTCACTTCGAAAAGGGGACTTGGTCACTTGCTCACTTCCCCCAATGAACCCTACAGATTGGGCTGAGAAACATTTCTCCCCACGCCACACCACGGCCCCAAGAACAACCGAAAGACGAGCGAAACATTCGGCGCCGAACTCCATCCGCCCCAGCGGACATGTGGTCCAAACGCCCCCCCATAGAATTCTGGACGGGCTGACGCCTGCGGGGGGGGGGGCCTCTGGGGTGATCCACTCCATTAATGATGATACAAAAGAAAATGAATGGAGCCTGGTTTGGGCGATTTCGCCTGGGACGTCCTCAGAATTTGCTTGGTTTGACCCCTGTTTTGGCCTGGTTTGGCCTGGTTTGGCCTGGTTGGGCGGCGCGCCCCGCCTGAGACATCCTCAGAATTTGCCTGGTTTGGGCCCTGGTTTGGACTGGTTTGGGCCCAGTTTCGCCTGAGACATCCTCACAATTTGCCGGCTTTGGCCCTTGTGTTGGCCTGGTTCGGGTCCGGTCTCGCCTGAGACGTCCTCACAATTTGCCTGGTTTGGCCCTTGTGTTGGCCTGGGTTTGGGCCCGGCTCCGGCTGAGACGTCTTCGCAAGTTGCCGGGTTTCGCCTTGGTTTGGCCTGGTGCGAGCCTGGTCTCGCCTGCGACGTCCTCGCAGTTTGCACGGTTTGGGCACAGTTTCGCCTGAGACGTCCTCACAACTTGCCTGGATTGGCCCGGTTTGGGCCCTGCTTCGCCTGAGACATCCTAACGGTTTGCCTGGTTCGGCCATGATTTGGGCGAGGTTTGGCAAAAAACACAACAACAACAACAACAACAACAACAACAACAACAACAACAACAACAACAACAACAACAACAATTACTAGCACGTGGGGACACTCCGTTCTCACCAGTGCCAGGGTTTTCATAGGAGGCGGGCAATACCCCCACTTTGTGGGGGGGCCGGTTCAAGCTCTACCAAATTTCCAAACGACTCTTCGCCACCACCCACACCCAGCTTCCCGCCCTATGACGTTCGGACACTTCACTTCGTGGCATGCGGACGACCGTGGCTACTATTCAGGGCCCCGCGGCCGACGACGACGGCGTGCGCGCGCGAAGAAAAAACGAATGTGTCCCGCATGGTATTATTTGACAGGGATGATGGCCCTGGCAGGTGCGCAACCGTTGTTGCAGAAGTTCGAAAAAGTTGCTCGCAAAAGCCCGTTTGACAGAAATGTTTAAAAAGTGTTGGGTTTCCTACGGATCCGCAAGAGCGCGCGGGATGAAATTTTGACAATTTTTGTTTTAAAAACCATTGGTTGTTTGATGTTTTTATGTTAAAATCGTACGAAAACTAAGGTTTTGGAAGGATTTCGTCTTGCGCGCGCGAATGTCCACTTTACCTTATTTATTGCAAGGGATTCTTGAAGTTTGGTTATGTTAGAACAAGAAATGTCCACTTTAGCTTTTTTTTGCAAGGGAAAGCGGGCCGTAACAAAACAACCGGATCCGGACCAACCCGTTTTGCCTGAGACTTCCTCACGAAAATGATGAAAATGTGGCTGCGGCCTAGGCGCGGCGGGGGGGTCGTGCACCAGGGGTCCCAACAATAATTATTCTTTAGAAGTAATAATGTTCAACAACAACAACAAAACTGAACTATGAGAACTGATCGAAAACATATTGGCTTTCCAGTAAGAATTGGGATAGACCAGGCGGCCCAGGCACAAGCAACCCAAACGGGCGGTTCCTCTTCAAAAATGCATGTGCTTGCGGAAGACAGCAGTATTCCCACAGAGAAGGGTGCGCTGTCTCCCCCCAGCACGTCCCCCTCCCGACGGGGGGGGCGCCGCCCTGGGGGCCTCTCCTTGCTCAAAGGAGAGCGGTCGGCCAGACCGAAGCACTACCCAGCGATGAGGCGAGAGCCAACGAGTGGCAGGCATTCGGGCGAGAGCGCACGTCAATGTCGTCGTCGTCGTCGTGGTGGTCGTCGTCGCCGGGTGCCCTGGACACTCCGAGACACATTGTGTTTTGTCACATGTGTACAAAAATACATAAATCATTCATTTACACACGTGGTGGGCGGAAACATTCGTGACGACATGGCCCGTGGGTGCTCCCAGACACGCTGGGTGTTGCCAATGCGCGTGTTAGCACTGAACACGCTTGTCACACACGTCGTGGGTGCAGAACGCGGAACAGGACGGTGCGCTCTGAGCTCACATATTTGCCCACATTCTGCACTCTTGTGCGACCCGTAATACAGGCGAAATGAACATGGACTTCCGAAGCGCAGTGTGTACTGTATCACATAGTTCACCCATCGATCCCAGAATTCGTGCTGCTATGCGGCATTGGACAACGTGGCGGCGTTCGGAGAAAACCTGTTTCCCAGCCTGTAGTGGTGAAGATCACACGAGTCAGATAGTAGCAGACAGGTTAGTGCTCGCTCTGCTGCAAATACTCCACCAGCCTGCTTGCTGCGTTTAACGTGTGTGCGTGTGTATGCCTGTATGTGTGAATGTGTGTATGAGGGCGTGCATGTGTGTATGTGTGTATGCATATGCGTATGTGTGTTTGTGTGTAGATGTCCGGATGTGTATAGATTTGTACATCAAGTATGTAAGTGTGAGTTACTGTGTGTATGTGTATGCATATGTGCATGTAAATGTGTGTATGCATACGCATGTACATTCATATATACATATGTATGTGTATATGTGTGTATGTGTATATGTGCGGGTGTGCGAAAATGTGTGCGTGTACATATATATATACACATATATAAGTGTGTACATATGTTTCAATGTATGTGAATGTGTGTGCATATGTTTGTATGTGCATTGGTGAATGTATGTAAATGTGCGTATGTGCGTATAAGTGTGTACGTGTGCGAATAGGTGTAAATGTGTGCATGCGCATTTGTGTGTATGTGTGTATGTGTGTACGTGTATACGTGTATATGCGTATATGTGTATGTAGATGCGTGTATATGTGTTCATGTGTATAGTTGTGTTGACTCATGTATATGCGTGTATATGAGTGTATGTATGTTTGTGTATATGTAGATGTATGTGTATGTGGTTATGCGTGTATGTGTATATGTGTGCAAACATGTGTATAGTTATGAATATGCGTATATGTGTAGATGTGCGTATGTGTATATGTGTATGTGTATACGTGTGTGTGTATGTGCGCATGTGTGCACATGTGTGATGTACCTATGTGAGTGTGTATGTGTGCAACTGTGCGTGTATGTATGTATATGCATGGGTGAACATGTGTATGTGTGTAGAGTGTATGTGTGTGCATGTGTCTGTGTAAGTGAGTGTGCGTGTGTGTATGTGTGTATGTGGATGTGCTTGTGTATGTGTGTATGGGTGTATGCGCGTGTACGTGTGCAAGTGTATGTGTACGTGGCTGTGTATGTGTGAATGTAAACATGTATGTGTATGCGTATATGTGTGCGTGCACGTGTGCATGTGCGCACGCGTGAATGCGAGCGAGCCCACCCGTCGGCGCTGGCCGAGGTCCTGGCCGCTCGTTTCTACCGTCCCCCCGCCGCCCTTTCTCGGCCGGTCTCGGTCCGCTCATCCCGGGCGGCGCCCCCCTGGCCGTCGCCCCCGCGACCGCGCCACGCAGGCCCACGGGTCTCGGCGCTTCGCTCTCTCTCTCTCTCTCTCTCTCTCTCTCTCTGGGCCAGGCCTAAGTCCGCTGGGCTGGGCGCCGCCCCCTCCGGCACCCTTCTCCGCTCGGCTCCAGGCTGCTCGGCCTGCTTCCGCCCCCTTGCGCCCTGTGCCGCCCCGCGCCCCCCCTCGCGCCTGCGGCGCAGCGCCTGCTGCTGAGGTCGGCCCGCTTGGCCTGCTCTCTCCTTGCGCGCGCCTCGCAGGCCCGCCGGTCTCGGCGCTTCAGCCTCTCCCTGGGCTGCGTTCGGTCCAGGATTGGGCCCCGCTTCGTTTTCTTACCCCCGCCAGCTGCAGCTTCTGGCTGCCCCCCCCACACTTTCAGCTCAGCACAGTTCGGCACGGCCCGCGCCGGTGCTGCCCCCCCCCCCGGCGCTGCCCCCTGCCGCTGTCAGCAGCTCTGAATGGCCCAGCTTCCTCCCCCCCGTCGCGCCGGGGCCCCTCCTCCCCCCGCGCATTGCCGCCTCAATTTGCACGTAGCGCGCCCCCCGCTGCCACTCGGCCGCAGCAGTCGACAGTCGACCTCCGCCCAACCGCCGACGCAAAGTGCGCGAGCGCGCGGGCGCGCGGGCGCGCGGGGGCGCGGGCGCGCGGGCGAGCAAGCGCGCGGGGGCGCGGACACGCGGGGGCGCGCGCGCGCGCGTCTGACCCACGGGGCGCCTTGCCCAGCACGCCCACCCCCCTGCATTCGGTACTCATCTGAACCACGGCTTCGCCCTGCGCCCGCCCCTCTTCCCCCTTGCTCGCCTGCTGACGCAGCGAGGCGCGCCGGGCGCTTCGGGCCCCGCTCCTTTGCCTCTGCGCGCCCGCCGCCGTCGCTCTGGCTGCGGCGGGCCTGCGCACCCCCCTGGCCGGCCCCCCTGGCCCCGCGAGCGAGCGGCGGCCCTCGCGCCGCTCGGCGCGCGCCGCCTGTCCCAGCGTTGCCGCCCCACCTGTGGGCCCACAGGTGGGGCATTATCCTCACTGTTCGCTTCTCCCCCGCCCGTTCACTCCGCCCCCCTCCCGCGCCGACCCGGCGCTGCTGGACGCACGCTGTCGCCGCCCTCGGCTGCCAGCAGCCAGCCCCCGCGCTTGCCCCGGGCATGGTCATGCCGCCCGCTGCTGGCGCCGCTGCCTCGATGGTTCCGCCCGCTAGCCGGCTACGAAACTGATCGTCACACACCCCTTTTACCCGGAATATCCATCCACCCCTGCACTGGGCCCCGCCGCCGCTGGCCCGCCGGCGCAGGAGCCGCCGCGGGCGCGCGGGCGGGGCCAGCCGCGCCGCTCGCTCGGGAGCGACCCGCCCCCCCTAAGCCGCTCGCTCCGCCCACCCCCTTCGTCGGCCGCGCCCCCCCCCCCGCTCCTCCTCATGCACCGTGGTGCAATTCGCTCTGACGGCGTCCCCGTCCAGGCATCCCATCGCCCGCGCAGGCGCCCCCTGCCTAGCCGCCGACGCAAAAAGCGCGCGCGCGCGCTGGCGGGCGGGCGCGCCGGCGCGCGGGCGCGCGAGCGCGCGCGCGCACGGGCACGCGGGCGCGCGGGCGCGCAGGCGCGCGGGCGCATGGGCGCGCGGCTGCGCCGCGCGAGCGCGCGGGGCGCGCGGGCGCGCGGGCGCGCGGGCGCTGCGGCGCGCGGACGCGTGGACGCGCGTGCATGCTGCACGCGTGCTCGTGTCGCGCGTGCGTGTGTGCGCGCATGCGTGCTGCGAGTGTGCGCGCGTGCGCGCGTGCGCGCGTGCGCGCGCGGGCGTGCGCGCGTGCGCGCGCGCGTGCGCGTGCGGCGCGCGCACATGCATGCGCGCGCGGGCGTGCATGAACGCGCGCGTACGCGCATGCTCGCATGCGCACTTGCGCGCGCTCGTGCGCGCGCGTGCGCGCATGCGTGTGCACGTTCGCGTGGGTGCGTGTGCGCGCGTGCGTGCGTGCGCGCACGTCTGTACGCGCGCGCGTGCGTGCGCGCGCGCGTGCGCGCGCGTCTGCGTGGTTATGCGTGTGAACGTGTGTGCGTGAGTGCGCGCGCGCGTGCGTCTGTGCGTGCGTGTGCGTGTATGTATGCGTGCGCGTTCGCGCGTTCGTGCGCGCGCGTGCGTGTGTGCGTGTGCGCGCGTGTGTGCGTGCGTACGTGCGCGCGTACGTGCGTGCGTGCGCACGCGGTTTCGTTCGCGCGTGCGTGTGGGTATTGTGTGTTTGTTGTGTGTGTCGTGTGTGTTGTGTTGTGCGTGTTGTGTGTACTGTCTGATGTATGTTGCGTGCGTCGTTCGTGTGCGTGTGTGTGTGTGCGTGTGTGCGTGTTTGCGTGTGTGTGTGTGTGTGTTTGAATGCGCGTGCCTGTGTGCGTGCGTGTGCGCGCGTGCGTGCGTGCGTGCGTGCGTGCGCGCGTGCGTGCGTGTGTTTATGTGCGCGTGTGCGCGCGTGCGTGCGTGCGTGCGCGCGCGCGTGCGTGCTGCGTGCGAGCGCGCGCGTGCGTGCGTGCGTGCGCGCGCGCGATGGTTTGTGGTGTATGAGTTGTGTTGTATGTGTTTTTGTTGTGTTTTGGCCGTGTGTGTTTGTGTTGTGTGTTGTGTTTTGTTGTTATGTTTGTGTGTGCGCGTGTGTGTTGTGAGGTGTGTGTGTGTTGTGGTGCTGTGTGTGCTGTGTGTTGTGTGTTTTGTTGTGTGCTGTGTTGTTGTGTGTGTGTGTGTGCGTGTACGTGTGCGTGTGGCGTGGGGCGCTGGGGCGTGGGGCGCGGGCGCGGGGGCGTTGGGGCCGGGGTGTGGGGGTGTGCGGGGTGCGTGGGGGCTGGGGTCCGTTTGGGGTGCGTGCGCGCGCGTGCGCGTGCGTGGCGTTGCGTGCGTGGGGCGGGGGGGGGGCGGA
>CAUYUJ010003408.1:0-17500 GCA_963575745.1 Prorocentrum cordatum | reverse complement strand
ACGGCTACCCAAAGCCTTTGGAGACGAGGTGTCACACGTGAAGGCCTCCCGTGCATCCTCGAATAGTCGCCACCCAGAATGTTGGGCTGGCACGGTGCCGGGACTTGCCGCAGGCAGCTGGATATGGCATCGATGACTCGTCATTAGGTCCATGACCATATTCGTCAACAAAAACCGATGAATCGTGAATCACCTCCGTGTCGACCCTGGCTATGCTCGTCCACATGATTTGCAACGTCGTTGACTCCAACATGACCACTGGCGCGAGCGCCCGACTGGGCACCACTGGAGACTTATACAAGGGCCGATTGGATATTTGCGTTTACCGAGGAGCATAACACTATTCGCGCGATGTACATCGAATGTGAGCTCAGAACGAGGAACGTCATATCCATTTTTGCGTACCACACATCCTCGAACATCGTCTTCCCCCTCGTTCTCATCCTCCTTCTCCTCATCATCATCAGCATCATCGTCACAAGCACCTCTCTCATTACTATGATGGACGTCGTCCTCCTCCTCCTTGAACTTCCGACGACGCCCGAAATCCAATACGTGGAGTGCCATCCCAGGCCATTCACCACTGTTGCACTCCAAGATTGGATCGACTAGAGAGCAGTCCAGGCCCGCCCTGCCAAAACAGGACAGGACGCCGAAAACCAGCGTCAGGTGCGTCCCGTCCTGTATCTTCTGCCAGGTGCCTCTCGGGCGCGAAGCGGGCACCGGACAAGCAGACAGTGGACAACCAGGCCGCGGACAAGCAACAAGGGGACATGACAATGCCGATTCGTTGAGGGGTGGGAGCGATGAGAACCTTCTTGTCTCCCGCGACCCAACCCTGGGCGGGCATCCGTGAATCCCCGGCGAGGGGAGAGGAAGCGTTAACCCAATTGTGTTCGAGAAAGCTGGCGGTTATAGGCGGGTGAGCAGGGTGCACTAGTAATGAGAATTACGGTGATGATTGATTGGCGCGGTGACACGCACAAGCTTTGATCATGTCGGCACCGACAAGCACGGCACCGCCGACGGGCAGCACGGTGCTCCCAGACAGCGCGGCGTTCGGGCACTTGGCGCCTGTCGCAGGTGCTGCAGCGCCCGCAGGCATCACACGCGATGCAGCCCTCGCAGCCACGTCGGCGACACTGCTGACGCCCCCATGGCAGGCGTTGCAGCAAGGGTCCAAATCATGTGTTGACATCCGCTGGCGCTTGGACACCAGCACTGCTCCTCTGAGGAGCGCAAATTCCACCATGGCGCCGGGCAACAGCTTTGGTTCCCCTTGGTTTCGGGATGGGGACGCTGCACTGATCTGGGATGGTGCAGCGGTCCGCTCGGACCTGGATATGGACCACGCGGCGGTCTCTCTGCTCGTCCTTGGCTGCAGAGGCGTAAAAGACTTGCGCATCGTTGTGGTCATGCCGTGTGCGGGAGCGCAAGACCTCCTCCTCCTCCTCCTCCTCCTCCTCCTCTTCCTCCTCCTCCTCCCCCTCCTAGTATTAGTATTATTATCATTATTACTATTATGATTATGATTATTATTATTATCACCATTACTATTAGTATTATCATTATTATTATTAGTAGTATTATGATTAGTATTATTATTACTACTACTACTACTACTACTACTACTACTACTACTACTACTACTAGTACTACTATTAGTATTGCTATTATTCTTAGTATGATTACTATTATTAGTAGTATTAGTAGTAGTAGTAGTAGTATTATTACTACTATTACCATTATTATTAGCATCGTAATTATTGAAAGAGCGTGTTCTACCGCTGCTGGCGGAAAACCGGGGGGGGGTCACTACCGGTTCGAACCCCTCCCCCCCCCCGCCACCTCCGGTAACCGGGGGGGCACTACGTTCGAACCCCTCCCCCCCCCCCCCCTCCCGCTCATCAGGTTCGAGGGGGGAGGTCACTATTAACCGGTTCGAAAACCGAGTGGGGGGGCGGACAGAGGTGGGGACGGTGTTGGTGGGACAGTGGTGAGGGGACAGCGGGACAGTGGTGGGGACAGTGGGACAGTGGGACAGTAGAGGGCCGGTAGTGGTGGGGACAGTGGTGGGGACAATGGTGGGAACAGGGGGGACAGCGGACAGTGGTGGGGACGGTGGTGGGGGGGACAGTGGTGTGGGCACAGTGGGAATGAGGTGGAAACAGTGGGACAGTGGAGGGTACAATGGTGGTGGGGACAGTGGTGAAGGCGGTGGCGAGGACGGCGGTGGGACAATGGGACAGAGGTACAGTGGGGACAGTGGTGGGGACAGTGGGGACAGTGGTGGGAACAGTGGGACAGCTCAGTGGGACAGCGGCGGAGTCAGTGGGACAGTGGGGACAATGGGGATAGTCGGGCAGTGGTTGGGGCCGTGGAGACAGTGGGGAGAGTGGAACCGTGGTGGGAACAGTGGTGGGGACAGTGGGGACAGTGCGACAGTGGTGGGAACACTGGTGGGGACAGTAGGGACGGTGGTGGAACCAGTGGGGACAGTGGTGGTGAGGACAATGGTGCTGGGAACAACAATGGGGGATGTGATGCGCACGGTGGTAGGGACTGGGAATCGTTTGCTGGCCGTGAGTGGGGGGGGGTGGGGAGGGATTCGAACCGGCAGTGATCCCCCTCCGGTTTTCGAGGGGGGGGGGTGTTCGAACCCGTAGTGACCCCCCCCGGTTTTCCGGATCCGGAGGGGGAGGGGGGGGCCCCGGGGGGGAGGGGTTCGAACCGGTAGTGACCCCCCCGGTTTTCATAGGAAGGGGGGGGAGGGGTTAGGGGAGGGTGGGTTTTGCCGCCAGGGGAGAGGGGGGGAGGGGGGGGGTTCCAGCAGGGGGGGGATTTTCGGAGGGGGGGGGGGGGCGACCCCCGGGTTCCGGAGGAAAAGGTTGGCAATTTTCCACAGTAAAGCGGCGGTGGATCACGCTCTCTCTTATCATTATTAGTATTAGTATTATTATGTTGTTGTTAGTGTTGGTATTGTTGGTATTGTCTTTGTTACTATTATTTTATTCGTAGTAGTATTAGTTGTATTATTATTACTACTACTATTATTATTATTAGTAATGATTATATTAGTATTGATACTATTATTAGTATTATTTCATTAGTATTATTACGAGCGTTCTTCTTCTTAGTCTTCTGACTCGCATTATCCCTCTTCTTATTACTATCTGTGTTATTCTTATAATAAGTAATACTAGTACTATTATAATTAGTACTATTATTCGGACTCGTATTCTTAGTATTAATATGACAAATAGTATTATTATGCTTAGTAGTATTACTATGATTCATATTAGTATAAGTATCATTATTATTCGTAGCACTAGTAATAATATTATTAGTAGTAGTAGTAGTAGTATCAATATTATTATGCTGATCAGTATTACTATTGCTATTTTGATTATTATTATCCGTCTTCATATTATTCTTGTGATTCCTCCTCCTCCTCCTCCTCCTCCTCCTCCTTCTCCTCCTCCTCCCCCCCCTCTTCCTCCTCCTCCTCGTCCTCCTCCTCCTCGTCCTCCTCCTCCTCCACCCCCCCCTCTCCACCTACCCTTCCACCTCCCCCTTCCTCTCCCCCTGCCCCTTGTAGATTACACAACACCCGCATCCCCGAGACCATACTTCCCCTTCCCCCTCGCCCTCCCCCTCCGCCCCTCCCCCGTCCCACTCCGCCTTCCTTCCTCCGCTTCCTCCTCCTCCTCCTCCTCCGCCTCGTCTCTCCTATCGTTCCTCCTTCCTCCTTCCTCCTCCTTCCTCCTTTCCTCCTCCTGCCTCCTCCTCTGACTCTCCTCCTCCTCCTCCTCCTCCTACCGCATCCCATCATCATCCTCCTCTCCTCCTCCTCCTCCTCCACCTCGTCCCTCCTGTCCTCCTCCTCCTCCTCCTCCTCCTCCTTTTCCTCCTCCTCCTCCTCCTCCTCCTCCTCATCCTCGGGCCCCCCCCTCCCGCTCCTCCCCCCATCCTCCTCCTCCTCCTCCATCCTCCTCCTCCTCCTCCTCCTCCTCCTCCTCTTCCTCCTTTTTCCTCCTCCTCCCCCATCGTCATCATCAGCACCATCTTCATCATCAACAGCATCACCATCATCATCGTTTACCAACAGATTGATGATTAGTCGAATTGCGCGTATCATTCGTAATGCCCTTAAACTAGTACTATGATTGGTCGTACTAGTATAAGTAATCGTGTTACGATCATGGTAGTATGCGTATTATCATTATTATTTGAAAGGTTTGTACTAATGGTGTCATTCACTTTATTGGAAGTAGAATTGTTTGTAATATGGGTATAACGACTGATATTAATAGTGTTGTAAGTCTTCGTAATAGTAGTCGCATAATGGTTAATGTTATTATTGGTATGCTACGACATCGGATATGGCTGAGTATCCACATTATGTATAGTTGTTCGTAATGTTACTAATTGAATGATAGTGAGCGCACTGTATTCGCATGTGCAGGTTCATTCGCGTTCGCATTAAAAAAAAAGATGCAAAAAAAAACAAAGGTTCATTCGCGTTCGCATTCGTATTACTCGTGTTCGTATCACTAGTCGTGGGATCCGTCCTATCATTATTCATATGATCAGTATTCGTATGACCAGCCCTTCTTGCTATGCTTTGAGATCTTATGAATGTGATGCATAGTACGAGCCCCTGGTTTCAATGGATATTAAGTATGTTTGGTGTTGTGATTGTCAGTATCATGATTCGTCTCAGGATCATTCGTATCATTCCTATAGGTATGCGAAGTAAGCCCCACTAACAGATAATCAATTAACCCCTCCCGCCCCGTTGAGACTGAGCGTTGGCTATGCACGACCAGTGCTGTCTTAGTCAGGAAAGCGAGGCGGCAAGGCCGAATGTTGCATCGCGGCGGAACGCTGCGAATCGAACTTGCTCCCACCCTATGTTGAGTAGCAAGCATTCCTAGACTTCCGATGCATGTCCTCTAGAATCCGATGGATGCCCTGGGGAACCCTGTGGATGTCTGATGGGCCCCAGTGGATTCCCGAAGGGATCCGAAGAGTCCGAAGGGATCCTGAGAATCCCACCAGCCGTCTGGGCGCAGGTAGTCTAAGGCGCTCCCTATTTACAACATCATGCCTTTCTCTGTTCGGGAGGTTTACCTCCCCCCCCCCCCCCCCCCGCCCTTGGACTCCGCGCCCCCCCCCCCCCCGCGGAGTGGAGTTATGCAGAGCTGGCCACCTCTCAAGATTTGCCAAGATGCACAGGGGGGTCGTAACAGAGTAGGCGCAATCAGGTCTTCGCGTGAGACGTGTACACATAGGGTGGATATCACGAAGATAGCGATGTCGCCTTCAAGTGAAGAGGGTGAGATGGTGGCAAGATAGCGCTCTCGACGCCATCGTGTGTCTTCAAGTGTAGCGCTCAAGAACGGCGCCGCAGATCCTGGCTATACAAGTGCCCACCGAGGCCTCCAAGGACCCACACACACACACAATAAAAAAGAGAGAGAGAGAGGGAGGGAGAGAGAGAGAGGGAGAGAGAGAGAGAGAGAGGGAGAGAGAGAGAGAGAGAGAAAAAAAAAAAGAGAGAGGGAGAGAGAGAAGCCAACATCTCTCGAAAACATAAGAAAAATCCATGCGCGTGGTTTGCCTTCTCGCTTGTTCGCCTCCGACGGGCTCTCGGGACCTCAAGATGGCCCCAAGATGGCCCAAGATAACTCCATGAGGGGTCCAAGAGGACCCCGAGACGGCCCCAAGAGCGCCCAAGAGCGCTCCAAGAGCGGGCCAAGAGGGCCCCAAGAGAACAGTTTGAGCCTCCGAGGGGGGCGCTCCGAATTAGAACCCCCCACTTGTTTTCCCCACATCCTGAGTGGGGTTCTTGTTTTCCCAGAACACCCTCTCCTTCCCACCCACCTCCCGCTCCATCTTCCATACAGCACAATATTATTCCTACCACACACACCTACCATACCATAGTTCCTACCACACATCCATACCATACCATCCCATAATAACCGTAGCGCGCATAAACGCAGACTACGAGGGGGTATCGGAAACGCCTACGATTTACTGGTTTGTCGTGCTCCCTCCACCCTTCTCCAGGAAGGCCCCGCCCTGAGCGAGGGAGGGTATCGGAAATAGCCATGACTATTTTCTAGGTTTTCGTGCTCCCCTCCACACCTCCAGTGAGGCCCGCCGCTTGAGCGAGGAGGGTAATTCCGAAACATACTACTTACATGGTTTCGTGCCCCTCCCACCCCTCCAGGGAGGCCCCGCCTGAGCGAGGAGGGTATCGGAAAACCATACTATTTACATGGTTTCGTGCCCCTCCCACCCCTCCAGGGAGGCCCCGCCTGAGCGAGGAGGGTATCGGAATACCATACGATTTACATGGTTTCGTGTCCCTCCCACCCCTCCAGGGAGGCCCCGCCTGAGCGAGGAGGGTATCGGAATACCATACTATTTACATGGTTTCGTGCCCCTCCCACCCCTCCAGGGAGGCCCCGCCTGAGCGAGGAGGGTATCGGAATACCATACTATTTACATTGTTTCGTGCCCCTCCCACCCCTCCAGGGAGGCCCCGCCTGAGCGAGGAGGGTATCGGAATACCATACTATTTACATGGTTTCGTGCCCCTCCCACACCTCCAGTGAGGCCCCGCCTGAGCGAGGAGGGTATCGGAATACCATACTATTTACATGGTTTCGTGCCCCTCCCGCCTCTCCAGGGAGGCCCCTGCCTGAGCGAGGCGGTATCCGATAAACCATACTAACTTACATGTTTCGTGCCCCTCCCACCCCTGCGGGAGGGCCCGCCTGCTCGAGGAGTGGTAATCGGACAAACCATAACTATTTACATGGTTTCGTGCCCCTCCCACCCCTCTCGGGAGGCCCCGCCTGAGCGAGGAGGGTATCGGAATACCATACTATTTACATGGTTTCGTGCCCCTCCCACCCCTCCAGGGAGGCCCCGCCTGAGCGAGGAGGGTTTCGGAATACCATACTATTTACATGGTTTCGTGCCCTCCCACCCCTCCAGGGAGGCCCCGCCTGAGCGAGGAGGGTATCCGAAAACCATACTATTTACATGGTTTCGTGCCCCTCCCACCCCTCCAGGGAGGCCCAGCCTGAGCGAGGAGGGTATCGGAAAACCATACAATTTACATGGTTTCGTGCCCCTCCCACCCCTCCAGAGAGGCCCCGCCTGAGCGAGGAGGGTATCGGAAAACCATACTCTTTACACGGTTTCGTGCCCCTCCTCCGCTCCTCCAGAGAGGCCGCGCTTGAACGAGGAGGGTCGCGGAAAGCATTACTCTTCGCCAGGTTTCGTAGCCCTCCCCCCTTCCAGCGGGGCCCCGCCAAAGCGAGGAGGGCATCAAGAAAATGGGTCCCACGAAACCGTTAGTCTCTTTATGTGGGGAACTCCGTTATTTTCAATCAATGCAGACCCCAAGAGAGCTCCAAGACCAACCAAAAGAGCTCCAAGAGGACTCGAAAATGGCGCTCCAAATTTGGAGCTTCCGAGGGGGCGATGGGCATGAAGGGCCCCCCTCATTCTTCGCGAAGAGGTCCAAGACGGCCTCAAGAGGCCCCACGGGCAGCCCAAAAGAGCCCCAAGAAGGCCCCCAGACCCCCCCAAAAGAGCCCCAAGAGGGCCCCAAGACGCCCCAAAGGAACCCCGAGAGGGCTTCAAGAGAGCCCCAAGAAAAAGCTCCAGGAGGGCCCCTAGAGGGCCCCAAGAGAACCCCAAGAGAGACCCAAGATGGCTCCTCCAAGTTTCGGATCGCACGCGAGTTTAAGATACAGATCAGTGCAACAGTCATTACGAGTCATCGAAGCACCTCATCACCCCCCATCGAAGCGCCATCGTAGCTTGCACTGATTCCCACCTTAGACTTCAATGCGGGAAGCAACTTGCGATCCTTGTTCTCTCGAAGACGGCCGCGCGACTGCATGCCTCCTGCCGCCCCTGATTCACCAACTCCCCTGCCAATCGTTTCTGGACGGGCTGGCTTTCCGTGGGAACTAGAAAGGTTGCCTCCGGAAATCCAAAGGATTGCTGTAGAAGTCTATAAGGATCTGTTGGGAAGTCACATGATTCCTGCGGAAATTGATCGGACCCCTTAGGGATTGCATTGGAGCCCTTTTGTGGTATCCACTGGACCCATTCGGAAACCCACCGGGTTCCCTTGGGAAGCGATAGAAATCCTTCGGGCATCCATCGGAATCCCAAGGAAATCCATCGGATTCTTCCGGGAATCCAAACGACCCCTGAGGAAACCCATCGGGTTCCTGCGGAAATCCAGAGGACCCCTTTGGAAACCCATAGGGTTCTTGAGTAAATCCATAGAATGGCCTTAAGAAATATACGAGAATCCGTGGGGCATCTGCAAGAATCCATCGAACATCCATAGGAGCTCTGAGGAAACCCAGTGGGTTCCTTTAGTTAAGAACTGTTAATTCGCTATAGTTTCCAGGCCAACACGTGGACGTCTCTATGCGAAACACGCATGCTAAGTTCAAAACCAAACCAGCCAGCATTAGGAAACCACACTAACGTTATTCCCCTGGTCAACATGGCGATTTTCCATCGCGCGCAACTCAGGCATCGACACGCGCGCGCGCGAACGCGCGCTTCCCGAGCTTCTGTTGTCCACAGTAGACAAGCCCCCATGTTGGCCTGGAAACTAAAGTGAACCCTCAACGGTGCAAAACGGGATTTCGGGTGACACGCCCGCGCGCGCGTCACCCGATCGCGCGCGAGCGCGGGCGCGCGCGCTGCAAACTTTCCATTGCCCGCAATAGGACACGTTCCATGTTCGTCTGGAACTTTCTGAACGCGTTCAAAAGAATCCAACGGATTTCTCCTGGATGCCCTCAGGGTGCCTGCGCATTTCCAGACGGATCACATGGGTCGACCGCGGAATCCAATGGGACCCCAATGGGATCCGATGGGTTCCCCATGGGACCACATGAATTGCTTCAAAAATCCTGTGGAGTTCCTGGAAAATCCCATGGGTCCCCCATGGATTCCTATAAATGTCCTCCCCCGGAATCCTATGGATTGCCCAAGGAATCCGATGGGCTCCCTCTGAAAGATTGCCTGCGGAATCCTCCGGATTTCCTCGGGGATATGATAGGGCCCTGTTGGAATCAGATGGATGCCCCGAGGAATCCCATGGATTTGTCTTGTGGACGTCCTCAGGCATCCCAAAGATTTCGCAGTGAACCCGCTGGATGTCTTTCGGGATCCTATGGATGCCCCAGGAAATCTGATTGGTTCCCGAAGGAATCCGATGAATTCCCAGTGGAACACACACCCCAAGGAGTCCCTTGGAATTCCGAAGGCCCACTATAGACGCGCTAATCAATAGCATGGCTGCCCGAAAGAAGCCTTTTTGGATTGACCAGTTAGCCCCGCGCGCGCCCTCGAGAATTCTTTGGAGACCCCCGCAGATTGCCGAAGGAATCAGATGGATGTCCGCGGGAACCATTTGGGCGTCCGAAGGAATCCCCAGGGCGCGCTGAGGATTCCTACGGATGCCCGAAGGACCCGTATGGATTGCCTAGAAAATCCCACGCGCCCCCTAAGGAGATTTACATATGTCCCCAGGAATCCCATGGATGCCCCAATGAAATCGATGGGCGCCCCAACGAATCCGATGGATTTCCCCCGGGATCGCATGGATTGCCTGAGGGTTAATAATTTTGCGCGGAAGCCCAATGGATTTCTGAAAACATGCATGGATGATTAAAGGAATCTGACAAAGGCCCTGCGGTTCCTCATGTTCTCCATGACATTTCCAGACAAAAAAACTCACGCGACGCTACGACACCCCCCCCCCCTGCGCGCCCAGCTCGAACGATTTGACCCCCGCTGCTTTCTACCCCCGCCAATGAGCCGCCATGGGCCCCCCGCGCATGCTTCATTGACAATGATTCAGAAGACTTACATGCGCAAGGAAACTAGCCCTGGGATTCCGCCCCCCCCCCCCTCCTCGCCCACCCCCTATGGGCCCCCGATGGAATTGCGCGGGCTGCCGATGGCAGCGCGTGGATGTTCCGCGGAATCCGACGGGCTGCCTCGGGGGTCAGCTGGCATTCGGAAGGGCGCGTGTAGATGTACTCGGGGGTCCCATGGCCCCCCTAAGAGTTCCCATTATGCTTCCTACAGAATCCAATGGCTGTCGCAAGGAGCCCTATGGATACCCCAAGGGATCCGATGGATCCCCAGAGGAAACACGCGCCATTCTACCAAGAAGTCCGCCGGGCGCCCGAAGGAGCCCGACGCGCGCCCTAAGGATTGCTATGGATGTCCGAAGAAAGCCTTCAGATGTCTTGAGGAGCCCGATGGATGCCCTAAGGATCCCGAAGGACTTCCTGCGGAACTCTATGGATTTCCTGAGGCCCCCCTATGGATGTCCTAAGAAACCCCGTGCGTTGCCCTGAGGGATAAGATGGATTATCGAAGGAATCCGATAGATCTCCGAGGGAATCCCATGGATGTCGTAATGTGTTCCTCTGGAGTCTCATGGGTTCCCATGGGGATCACATGGATCCAGGGGGCCCAAGAATCTCCCAGAAAAAATCCCCCGGCTTCGCAGGTCGCGGCCGAGCGAGACTACAAGTTCCCCAAGCCGGCCAAACTATACTGACACATCTGCAAGTCCAGGCCTCCCAGACGGGATCCGAGTAGACGGGGTCGAAGGGTCGCATCGCCAACGCATCGCCGACGCGGCTCGACGCGGAGCTCGTCTTCCTCCGCGCTGACGTCGCCGATGCGTCGCCGACGTCGCCGATGCATGCCCGACGCATGGCCGACGCGTTGCCGATGCCTCGGCGACGCCGCGCGATCTCCCGACCACGCCCCATCGGAATCGAAGAAGCCCACGGCGAATCACCGCCGCCCCCCTGCATTTTAGGAAGCGCCTATGCTGCCCAACGTTGAGGCCCGACCAGTCGAGCGATCGGACCATGTGTTCCCCGAGTCGGTTTGGGAAACCATCGGGGAACACGCGGGCATCCTACAGGTCATCTTGGCCGTCTGGAGGCCATGTTGACCCTTTCGGGCCTTCGCGGAAGACGTCTTGGGAGGCGCTTGGGCCGTCTGGGAAGCCATCTTGAGCGTTTTGCAAACCTCTTGGGCCGTCGCGGGGGGCTCGTGGGGCCGTCTTGCGCGATCTTTGGGGGCGCTTGGGCCGTCTCGGGCCGTCGAAAGGCCAGAAAAAAAAACACATGCCACAATCCTTCAAAAACTCACGGGGAAATCAATGGTTTTTGCCTTTTCGGGCCTTCCTGGAAGCCCTCTTGGAGGCCTCTCGGGCCGTCGCGGGTCATCTTAAGGCCATTTTCGGCCGCCTCGTTGGGCCCCTGGCCCGTCTGACGCCGTCGGAAGCCGCTTGGGGGGTCTCTCCGGGGGGGCGACTTGGGGCCCTCTTGGAATGCCCCAGGGCCGTCTTGAAGACCATCTCGGGCGTCTCAAAGGCCTCCTGGGCCGTCTGGGGGGCCAATTGGGGCCGAATTGGAGGCCTCTTGGGCCGTTCTGGCGCCATCTTGGAAGCTCCTCGGGCGATGCCTGCGAGATATTTGGGGGCTCTTGGGCCGTCTGCCGTCGGAAGGCCGAAAAGGAGCAAATGTCAAATCCTGGAGACCCTCTCGGGGGCCTCTTGGGCCGTCTGGTGCCAGCTTCGAGCCAACTTCAACCATATTGGAGGGCCCCTGGCACTTGGGGGCCTCTCTGGGCGGACTTGGTTGGGGCCCTCCCGCGGCGCTTCGGGCACGTTGGGCGTCCATGAGGCCTCTTGGCCCGTCTCGGGGCCCTCTTGGGGCCGTGTTGGGAAGCCCTCAGGCCGTCATAAGGGCCATCTTGGAGGCGGGCGATCTCGGGGCGTTCGCGGGCGCCTCTTGGGCCGCCTTGAGCCGTCGGAAGGCCGAAAAGAAGCAAATGCCAAAATCCTTCAAAAACAAAGGAAATTAATAATTCTGGTCTCTTCGGGCCCTCCTAGAGGACCTCTTGGAGCGTCTGGGAGGCCTCTCGGGGGCCTCTTGGGCCGTCTTGAGGCCATCTTGAGGCCACCCCGGGCCGTCTCGGGTGCATGTTGGGCCGTCTCGGAGGCGCGCTGGGACCATCTTAGCCGTCTTGGAAGCCACCTCGGGCCATCTCGGGGCCGCCGAGGGCAAGAAAACCGCCTGCAACCGGGCCTTCCGGGTGGCTGGCGGAGCGGACCGAAGCCCCAGGGGGGGGTTCTTTTGGAAGAAGGGCCAAAACCAACGCCGAAATAATCCAACACGCCAGGCACCCCCGCGATGAATCGACAGGGGGCGGCGGGCCCCATCAAGGAGGCCCCTGGCAGGGCACCTCGGCGCACAGCGCTCGCCAAGCAGCACGCGATCACGGACTGCGAGCAGACCACGGAGGGCGAAGCCCTCGAGCTGGGCACGGCGAGCGCGCTGCTCGGCGAGATCGAGGAGCACGCGGGCTTCCCCGAGAACGTTCTGGCGATCGAACCCACGGCGGCCGTCGCCCGGGCTCGCGAGGGCCATGGGACGCACAGAGACATACTAATACTATATGTCCGCCTTGGGGGCGCGCGTCCGGCCCGAACATATAGTATACCCATCTTGTAGTATATCGTTTCCCGAGCGGTGTGGCCAGAAAGCGCACGCCACGACGCATATACTATAAGATTTCTCGGTGCGCGCGTCGCCCCTGGGGGGGCGACGCACATATAGTGTAAGTATGTTGGGGTGTTGCCGAGGCCAGGGCGAAGACAAGCCCGCCGCCCAGCAGCCCGAGGAGCAGAAGCGCTGGGCCAAGAGGGCCCAGAAGGCCGAGCACCTGCCCATCGCTGTGCACCCCAAGGCCCCCGCGCACTACACCTACCTCAGGGTGTCCATGCAGGGCGCACGCGCGACCGTCGAGTACCGCGACGCCCTCAAGCAGCCGCCCGAGAAGGCCACGCAGGCCGCCGCGAAAATCCTCCGGAAGCTCGGCGCCATCGGCCCTGCCGAGAAATACCCTCCGAGCGGCAACAAGATGCCCCGAGCGGATGGCTGGACTTGCGGGCTCTGGGTGACGAGGTGGGTCGGCGAGATCCGGGGCGAGGCCAGCCAGCCGCCCATCGGCATCACCCAGGCGTGCGCTCGAGGCACCGAGTGGATCCAGAAACTGCAGAACGCGAGCGACAACCACTCCGCCACGGCCAAGGCCAAGGCCAAGGCCAGGAGCAAGGGCAAGGCCAAGCCGCCGAGTGACCCGACAGCGCCAGAGCCCAAGTACGGCAGCCTCGAGAGGAGGCACAGGCTGCAGCGCTAGCGTGCGCGAAGTGCCTCCCGTGCAAAGACGGCTCCAAAGGATGCCGAGCCTGCATGGGCGAAAGGCTTGAGGTTGTGCACAGGAGGAGCTACTTGGCGAGAGACGCCAAAGACCTCCAGATCTCAGGCAAGCTCTAGAGACCAACTCTCGCCGAGCACCAAGAGCCACAAGAGCGAGGAAACATCATCTTCATCAAACTCATCATCAGCATCAGCATCATAATCATCATCTTCTTCAGAACCTTCAAGAATCTCCATATATTCCCATTGCAATCCGATGGCTTTCCTACGGAATCCGATGGACTTCTTACAAGATGTCATGGATACCCCAAGGAAATCCTGTGGATGTCCTGTGGGTTCCTATGGATAGCCTTACGAATCCTATGGATGCAATGGGGATTTCTATGGATCCCCTGCGGAATCCTATAGATTTCCATCGGAATACGAACATATCCTTCGGAATAAATGGATTTCCTAAGAACAGATGTCCTACATCATCCTATTGACTTTCGAAGGAACGCCATGGTATTCCGCAAGAACCCTGTGGATATCCTAAGGGATATGCTACGGGTGTTCGTAAGATTCCTATGGTTTTCCCCAGAAATCCCATGCATATCCTAAGGAATGTGATTGTGTGCTCGTGAATGCTTTAGATTTCCATGTGAATCCGATTACTGCCCTAAGAAGTCCGAGGGATGTCCTGAGGCACCTCCTAAAGATCAACAGATTTCCTCAATATTCCTATGGATATACGAAGGAACCCTAAGGATGTCCATCGAATTCTTATGGGTGTCCTAAGGAAGCCTATAAATGTCCTGAGGATTCCCATGGACTTCCTCCAGAATCCGATGGATAATCATACGGAACCATATTGACGCTTGAAGTATTACTATCACCGGTAATGATCATTTTGATCAACATCATCGTCATCATTTTAAAGATCTCCAGGAATACGTTTATTATCCCCACTGGACCCCGAACTTTCTTATCCCCAGGGGTTTATTATCGGGAGCTCAGGGTTATTATGTCTCCTCTTATTGATTGTATTATTATTCGTATTACTAATACTCATGTTATTACTCCGTTTGTTATGATTATTTCTCCTCCTCCTCCTCCTCCGCCGCCGCCGCCGCCGGCCGCCTCCGCCTCCGCCTCCGCCACCTCTTCCTGCTCCTCTCGGGGAGACGTAAGACCCGGGTACGGGGGACTCGGAAATCCCCGACGAGGTCGTCAAAAAAATGACGAGGCCGAGCCTGCATTTTGACGAGGCCTCCCGCTGCAGACATCCCACAAAACTCCTCCTCGTCAAAATCCGAGTCGCGGTCGTCAAAAAAAAATGGCGAACCCGAGTCCTGGCAAACCCGGGTCTTACGCTCCCCCGATCCTCCTCCTGTTCCTCCTCATCCTCCTCCTCCGCCTGCTCCTCCTCCGCGAGGCGCTGGCTTCAGCACCCCAAGGGGGAGACGGCAGGGAGCAGATTGCGAGGATGCCTCGAGCGAGGCGCTGGCCTCAACACCCAAAGAAGGAGCCGCCGAGGAGCAGACTCTCTGGCTGTCTCGAGGGAGGTGCTGGAAGAAGGAGAGCGCAGGAGGAGGGAGAAGGGAGGAAGGAGAAAGAGAAGGGAAGGGGACAGGACAAGGAGCATGGTGAAGAGAGGGTGAGGGGCCTGCCCACCGCGTGTCTGTTTATGAGCTGTCGTAGTCGTCGTCGTCGCGGTCGTTGTCCATGATCGTAGCCGCCGCCATCGTCGTACCGGTCGTCCAATTGGACTCGAGTTCAGGCCCAGACACGCACAGCCAGGCACTCACACGGCGGGACGTGACAGAAAATGAGGTGCACCTGCGTAGGGGGATCCCTGCGTCAGGCAGTTTTCGCCGTGGTCGTGGTTCGCCCCTCCTCCGACGCACTACGCCTACCCCGGGCCTTAGCCCCAGCCCCCTCGCTTCCCCATCGTGCACGAGCCAAGGCACGCGCGTGACTTGCTCTGCTTGAGAGCCTGCCCGCCCGCTTTCAATGCGCCGCCCGCCCAGCCCCTGCCCGTCCGGGCGATCCACTGCTCGAAAGCCCGCCCAGCCCGCTCTTCACATCCGCCCCGCCCGACCCGCCCACTCGGCAGAGTCCGGCCGCCCACCCGACCCGCCCGTCAGGGCCCGTCTGACCGATCTTCTTGACTACCTACCAGACCACCCCAACCCAACCCGAAGACCCGAATTTCGGGTTGGGGGGGGTATGGGATCCATGCGTGTTTTTTCGATGTTCCCGGACCCCCCCCACTAGAAATCGAGGGTAAATCTGAGCCTTCGGGTTGGGTTGGGGTGGTTTGGTGGGTGGTGACTTCTCTGTACGGCCAACCCGCATGATAAGGACGCACGGTAAGGGTGCAAGGGCCTTGGAAGGCCATGTCGACACTTTGCGGACGGGGCGCGGCCAGCGAGAGCGGCCAAGGATGGGCCGAAGGGGAAGGACGCAAGGTAACCTCGGAAGGCTTGACTGTGCGGGTTGACTGTAGAGTCCGCTCGCCCGACCTTGTCCTGCGTACGCCCCCTGAGATCCTTCAACTCAGCGATCTGGCCCCTGAGCGTCTCCATGGCGACTGGGGAGGCGAGGATTACCGAACTGATGGATTTCGGTATGCCAGGACACCGAAAGCCATCAGTTCGGCAATCCTCGCTCGCCTCCCCAGTCGCCATCGAGACGCTCAGGCGCCGGATCGCTGAGCTGAAGGATCTCAGGGCTCTGAGGGCTCTGATAAGGCGGCCCAGTCGACGGTCCTGGCGCGCAGGCCGAGGGGGCCCGCCTCACGTCCGCGCCAGAGGAGGAGGAGGAGGAGGAGGAGGAGGAGGAGGAGGAGGAGGAGGGGAGGAGGAGGAGGAGGAGGAGGAGGAGGAGGCGTCCTTGGGGTCCTGCCACTCGGGCGTGACTTCTCCGCCCGCTCCGTGCGGTCGGCCGCCTGCCGGTACTGGGCGCCGGATGCCCGAGTGGCATCTGCTCGTGGGGCCCGAGGGGGCCGCTGCGGACTGCCTGCCCCGCGGTGGCCCCCTGGCGGCGCGCAGGTGGCTGGGTCGCCTGGGCTTCCGGGCGTTTGGCGCCCGCGTCCGAGAACGTGGCGAGGAAGAGCATGCGCCGTGCCCGAGCGGGGAACGGAAGCGCAACGTGCTGAAGAGTCTGGCCGTATCGTTACGCTGTGTCGAGCGCGGCCCAACTTCCAGCAGAACTGGCGATCGAGAAGCATGCGCCGCGCCCAGCCAGAGCGCAACCGTCAGGAACACAGCACTCTTGGTTTCTGAATAAGCGTGGGGGGGGACCCCCCCCCACGGGGGTCAACCTCGCCTCGTCGTCGCGCCGCGACGGGGATCGACGTGGGGCTGTCGGCGGGGGTGACGGCCCCCCGACGCTTATTGAGAAACTCGGAATAGGGGGACAGGCTTCTTAGAAGGAGGCGCTGCTTCTTATAAGGCGCGGGCATTACGTACATCTACGGAAAAGGCCCGCGCCTTCTGAGAAGCCTTCCCCCCTACCCCTGCCCCCTCTGCGCGTGGCCGAAATTCTCTGTGGAGGCACCCTGCGCTCTCCACTTCACCGTGGCTCCCTCGCCAGTCCTGCCACCGGCGGAGTCGCTGGAGCTTCGCGTCATCCTCCGCATCCTCCTCTTCCTCCTGTCCTGCCGCTCGGCTTGCCCCCGCTCGGACGCCCCTTCCCCACGCATCCGTCGGCCTCGTGCGTCCATCTCTGTTCTGCTGTCCACCAGATGATCCAGGCTGCTCCCCGATGGTCCTCACCGAGACGCAGGGCACACGCCCGAACGATGCCAGGTCGGGAAGCCCGGAGCACGCGACACCCTTCGTCGGAGAGCGCAGTAGTCTAGTCCTACGGTGAACGACCATAGCCTGCTTCACCTCAATGCGAATATGACATGGCAACCACACATCGGGGGCGGCCGAGAGGGGGGCGTCCAAGAGGGGGGGTCGCAAATCATGGCCAGGGGCATGTGCGCGGCCCAGGGGGGAGGACCGGGGACGCGTTGAAATAAGAAGAGGCGCCACGAAATCTGGGGAGATCTCATGGCCCCCGCCATGGTATCCACCCCCCCCATCTGGTCATAGAGGCCTCCTAGATGGGGTCGCAGTAGATGGGGTCGGCGGATCGAGCCGCATCGCCGATACATCGGCGATGCATCGGCGATGCATCGGCGACGCATCGGCGACGTCGGCGTG